>KZ807922.1:156990-201946 GCA_000696205.2 Oncopeltus fasciatus
AAGATTGGTTAAATATTTTGTGACATTCTCGTAAAATTAATGTATTTGTAAAGCGATTTATTTGAATTATGTATTTGCCTTGTATCTGTCTAAGGACGCATTTTGTTTTGCTGTTCAGGTTTGCGGTTAGAACGACCCCCACTCCCTCACCCTCGACCTTGTCATTTCCATAAGTCGCAATTTACTTTCTTATTCATCCAACTCTTTTCGTCCTCCATGTTTTGGTCAAAATGTATCAAATGTCTGTGTGATGAAACGTTTTAAAGGTAAAAAGTAGAAAAAGTTTAATCTGTTTACTCCTACTTTCAGAACTAGATTACTTATATACTTTGCAAAGCTAATTTTTACTGCATGTATGGGAAGATGAAATGAATGGCTCAAACTTCTTTTTAAACTAAGTTTTAAACGAAGTATACTAAAAAGTATTTGTTCAAATGGAGAGTTTTTTTTGGACCGTAAATATTATTATATGATGTTCGGGGTTGATCCAAGAAATATAATTTAAATAACGTGTATTTTTTAAAATTTCGTTTCGGCTTAGATTGACTGGTCATGAAAATGGGATCCTGCTGACACAACTTCCTCTCTCGTCTTCATGATAGCCCTGAAGATGGCTTACAATGTTAGCCGAAATGTTGGCAGATAATTTTAAAAAATACACATTTTTAAAATTTTTTTTGGGGATGTCCTGGAAATGTGAACTTAATGGCAGGACGTCCTCTCTCGTTTTCATGATAAACAGCCCTGAAGATGGCTTACAATGTAAGCCGAAACGTTGGCAGATGAATCATTTAAAAAAAAAAAAATATTATCTACGGTCAAAAAACTCTCCTTTTTAATGAGTTTTTGGTACATTCAAAATTTATATTTCTTTTACCTACGAGATTAGTGAAATTCTCTTTTTAGACAGTTTTTTTTTTCTTCTTCAAGTTCTGAACGAATTAATTGTATTTATTTTTAGGATTTGATAATGAAATGATCGTAGAAAAACAGATTGCACACAATCTCTCCTTTTTGATAACTGCAATCATGTCGCAGCTTTGTCACTATATTAAGAATTGTAATAATGACTGGAGAAAAAATAGCTTTCTTGTGATGAATTTTGTTCTGAGTGTTAATATAATCACTTCTTTTGAGTATTGTAATGCTAATTTCTGTGAGTCAAATTTATTTGACATTTATCACTGTACGTATCTACATATAAGTTATATCTATTGTTCTTGAAAGTAATCACTCATCACTTTCTCAACTAATTAAAATCCCCTGTTTAGATAGAGGATTAACATAAATTAAAAAAAAAATGACAGTGTTTGAATATTTTAGAACAAAACAAATTATTTATCAGTGCCATTATTAGTTTAACTAAACTGTGAATCTGTCGTTATTTTTGTTAACTTTCTCCGTAATATGTCCTCTGAATTAACTACAAATGGATTTGAATAAAATTTTTATGGAATATTTATTTTAAAAAATGTGTTCCTTTCTGATGAATAGAATCTTTTTTGTATATACAAAATTAGAATTGATGCATATTAAACTTCAATATAGGAGCAGATATCCTCAAATTTAAGACATTTATTTACAATGCAGAATTTTTTCAGAAAATACTAATAAAATAGAAATATGGTACTAATAAAAACTATACTATTAAATGGTTTTTGGTTGGGGTTCGGTCATGGTAGTTAAGAGGTTTGCTGAGTAACGAGTATTTGGTTTTAAAATAACGAAAGAAACCATTTACCTTTAATGTTAAGTTATTTAACACACTAGTGTTAGTGTCCTCCTGGCTGGTAATATCAACTGCAATGTTAGGTGTTGGTGAAGTTTTGTGTTGGTGGTGTGTCTGCAGGTGAGATCTGGGAGGCCATGTTGCGTTCCTGCAGTCTGGTGAGAGGTCTATGTGAAGGAGCTGGACATTGTAGGAACATTGTAGATATACAGCCTAATAGAAACTGGACTTCGCAATCTTGAGGTCTGTCGCTGTTTCAAATTAAGCCATAGTTAAAGGCGATATCTCTCGGTCAGTGTCTTCTTAAAAACCAGAAATAGCTAACCACACCTACCCGCAGCGGGAAATTAAATTTGATTGATTATTGATTTGCCTTCTGGCTTCCGAGGGAAGTGAAAATGTTTTCCTGCGACTCAAAACGTGATTACAAAAACAAAAGGAATCTCTTTCTCTCTTATTCGGAGCCAATCAAGCAGGCACTGGGACAGCCCATACTAGCAAGAGATTCGTTATCTCACTTGTCATATGTAGCCATTATTAATTTTACCTCTTTCAAGGTGAAAACGTCTGTCAACGGGATATGTGCGTATTTACCCAAATGTTCTGATGGCCCCAAAATGCTCTCTGCTTAAATAAACGAGACAATCATGTATTTTAGAAGGTTTTTAAAACTCTTATTGCACCATTATGTGACAAACAAAATACAAGATATCGCACCACTTTATAGAATTCCTCAGATTTTGAAGAATATCGTTCTGGGCGCCGGTTAACCGAGGAAATCTGTTCGCGTCACAAAATCTTGTCCACAAATTTAAGCTTGTTAAGGCATGTTCGAAAGAGAGCGCTTATCTGTAAATAGTCTCCGTTACCCTGAATGTTTAAAAAAATAACTAAGGTAAAATAAATAAAATAAAAAAAATTATGTAAACCCCTGCCCTTCATACTAATTGCAGTAGTCATTAAGTTGAATTGTTTGAAGTATTATCTTAAATAATTGCCTAAATTACTGCCCTTCAGCTTATCACTGTAATGATTAATTATCACCTTAATCGTTTTTTTAATCTGAACTGCTGTATGAATTAGATATTTATTAGCTTCAATTACTAATAATTTCCTCTCTACCCCTTCCATATGACAGTCATCACTGAGAAAATTATACCATATAGGCCCTTCTGAGGAAGCGTGGGAGACTCAAGAAGACCCATATGCACTTTCTTGAGGTTGTGGGTCATCACTCAAACTCAAGTATTAAAACTCCTTAACATATCGCTGCGAATATAGCTTTGTTGTTGGTGGTGCTTGTGCCTCTCAACGCGGTTTCGTTGTGAGTCGTAAAATCATCAGTTACTTTTCGAAATGATTTCTTTAGTTCTTCACCAGGGTGCGCTACAGTACCAGTGCATTGGTGGGGGAATTATAGTTGTTCTCCCCTCCAGGACGAGTATCAGCTCTACTTTGCTGTTCTGCTGTTTCTGGGTTGGAGAAAGGCCCCCCCCCCCTCCCTTTACTGTTACTCCTGCTATGGAGTGAACTCCATTTGTTTATTTCTAAATCTATTTAGATACATACAGATGCGGCTAAAATTATTTTTTCTCTCAAGCACACCAACGGAGAAAAATAATTCTCACCACTCCTGATTTAATAAGACTTTTTTTTTTTTTTTTTTAATGCGGTTAATTTGACATAGAAATATTACTCTGCAATCAGTATCAAGGCATAGGACTCCTATTAGGGACATTTTAAGCTCGTGGTTCATCTCCTGCCAATTGAGTTCGGCGCTCTTTATAACGGATATCAGTTGGAAAGATTGACTTTGTCCTGGCGGGGAACCAGAATTGTACTTGAAATTTTGATGATGATACACTTGGTCCCGAAAGCGCTCATACTTTGAAGAAAATAAATCTTTTTTTAATTGCGATTATAAGGAATCACCGTTTCGCTTGTTAAAAATATTGGTAAAAAAATTTTTTTTTTTAAATTTTACATTACTATTATAAACTTCCTCAGCTTTTAATATAACTCATATTTCATATTTGAGTCATAATTAAAGTATTTTGAAATACCATTCCAATGAAATTAAAACAGGGACTTTCAAGGGTGACTTCACATGAAACAATTTAATGTCAAAAAATAATATTTTTCTTTTACTTGTTTTAATCAGCAATGGAATTCTTTAAGACTCATTACTTAGATCTAAATTGCGAAGTAATTTCTGTTTTATCAGAATTTATGATATAGTTGAATGGATAACGGACTAGATTATCTAACAAATGACCTGCTAGCTTAAATCAGTGCTAATAGGTTTAAAAAAATAAACCAAAAAAACATGACCTTTGGCACAGAAGTGTGTTGTTTAAACTTTCTACTCAAAATAAATAGACTCCCATGGCTAGGGAGGTTAAAAATATCCCACCCTATTTTTAGGAAAAATTGACAGAGGCGTTGTAAGATTAAAGACAGAGGGAAATTCAAGAAGTGAATTAAATGTTATTTTTATGTCGTGCATCTTAACTATGGCACTACATTGAGGATTCTTTCTTCAATAAAATATTTAAATCAAATTTACAACTTATATTTCCTCATCAATTTTTTATTTGTATTTTTGAATGCGTGCTTCTTTAGTTTCGGCAAATTTTGCGCGATTCGGGTCATTTACAGAAGATATATATTTTTCTATACATATCGGGACAAATGTATGACACAACAAGCTTGTGATTGATTAAAAAAAATCTGTAATTCTTGCTGAGAAAAACGTGTTTGTAAACCACTACAACACACTTCGGGATGTGTTCAAGACTTCGAGAGAATCAGAGTATTAGTTGGCATAGGTCACTTGTAGCCATACTTAGAAGTAACAGTTATTTATAACAAAATGCTCCTTTATATAGGCCTATAGATATAGGTAGGTTAACTCAAGGTTATTAATAAATATCGTGTATGTTGAGTGAGGTCAGCGGCCGATTGACGGCTTTCCATTGCAATAATTTAAGGAATTGATTTTTCGTTTAAATCAGTGGGATGATGGAAAGTGGAGGGGGGAGGGGTTAAAGGTAAACCGAAATTTAGGATGATGGAAAGTGGAGGGGGGGGTTAAAGGTAAACCGAAATTTATAATCCTAATATCTTCTTTGTTTTTCCAGCTTCGAACACATATAAAAAATAATAAATATAAAATCTAATGTTTACCATGTATAAAATTAAAAAAAAAAAAAAGCTTGTGAAGGAAAAAATTTACGAATATTACTTCGACGGGTTAGAGCTCACCCGTCATTTACACTTATTTATATACAAATTTAATGAAGCATGAAAAATCCGCTTAGATTACGCAGGATCTGCGTGAGGGACTTAAAAGCTAGATCCCGCCCTTGGCAAGCTATTCTCGGTAAATATAAGCTTTTCATGAGTCGTGGATGTTTAGAATGAGGTGGCAACCTGTAGATAGCCCCTCCTTTTATGAGCTTATGTTGTTGAAAGGGAGTTAACACACACACACACACACAAACGATTAATATTGATTAGTGATTCAGCATTGAGAGAATACTTACTGATGTCGCGCGTTCTTTTTTAATTAAGATAATCTTGATTGACCGATATTGTACATTGTTTACGTCCTTGGACTTGTTTCATATGAAACTGTCTGACTTTTTCAATTACCAATTCATGCAATGTGCCAAGATTTTTCCAATTTTTGTCTTCCTATTTCTTCATAAGTCAACCGAAGTAACCTACCTGTTGAATATTGTTTCCTTGATTTAAGATCAAGATATACTAATATTTTTTTGGTTTTTTAGTTTCATTTGGTAAAATGAACTTTACAAAAATATATTTGTAATTCCTGACTTGCCGCGGCAGAAGTCTTCTATGAAGGTCTTGGGAATCTTATCGCAGTGATAAGACTTATCGCCCCTCTGAGGGGCCGTGATCTGCGAGCAGTTTGGAAGACGAGGTAGCCCCGGCGTCATACGAGCCGTCCTTGATCCCCCTCCATCGCACTCTGGCGACACACACACACCGCTAGGAGCGCGGAGGAAATGCGTGAACGGCGTCACGTGAACATCTGATTTTTGCCGGGGCATTTGTCCATTCTGCGCCGCGTTGGGGTTTGCAGGTAGGCCCTACCATTTCCTTGTGTCGTACGACGGCTGATTGGAGAGAAGCCCTGCACCCTACTCCCTTCTTCTCATTCCGTTGGGGTGAATGCGTATTGGAGTGTGGTTATGGTTATGGATGTCCACTCCGCAAAAATGGTTTTCTACAATATGGGAAATATTCAGTTAGATATCATACCGAAGGGTTTTTTCTTTTTAAACATTGCTTTTCAAATGTTCATCTGATTTTAGTTTTTCTTTTTGCATTTCAATTGAGACTACATAATCTGTAATTTTAAAATTTTCTCTGTAAATAACAATGAGTTATGACACGTATTCATGTTTTTTATGTTGTCAATGATAGCTCTCATATTTCCGCATTTATCAATTGGCTTCAATACTACATGTTGAGTATCTCGATAGTACGTGCTTTTCAACGTTTGGCCATTTTGTCTGATTAGGCAGTTTTTAATAGTTTATTTACCAAAGTTATGTCCATTATGATTTTCGTAGTTTCGTATGATTTATGTAATGTGTTTTTTACGCATTTATCATTCAACTATGACACCGTAGCGCCATTTTAAAAAAAATATTTTTGAAACCACCCATTTGACAAAAATATGTCCGTTAAAAATTTAGATACATAAGAGAAACTTATATATTTGACTATCGGCCCGCCCTTCTCTATTTAAAAAGAATCCACCAAGTGCTGTATTGTCTAAGCATATCGAGGAGCGCTCACCCATCTTAGCTAAATTCGAAAGTTATTCATTATCATGAATCTGTTTTTTTTGTTCTGTTTTTGTAAAAATTTTAGAACATTTAACTACATTTTAAAGCTATTTTGTTCTGTAGAATATGTATTATTAGTTAAGGAAGAACGGCAATATTACGATTTTAAATTTTGTACACCCTTTAATCCTCTAACTCACATAATATTTTAATAAAAAATAAATAAATAAAATAAAAAAGGGCTTGCAAAAGGGTGACCAACAATTTGGTTTATATTTTTTTTTTAAATTAATGGGTCTGATCGAAATTGCATTCTTAAATATGTTACTTCATGTGAGTCTTTTTGAAACTGTCGCAGAATAGATATTACATAATAAACAATTAATGAGGGGGAATAGAAGAAAAAATCTATCTGCCTATCTATCTGTGGACCATTATGTCCTGGTAGCATAATTGGTAAATGCACCGGCCCGGAAAGCAGGAGATCCAGGTTCGATTCCTGGCTGGGACAGTTAGATTTTTTATTTACCCTCTCATTAATTGTTTAAAATTTACGTGGGATAAAATACCACAATCAAATAAAATATTTATTACATAATTATATTTATACAACAATTTTGTTCTTTAGTTTTTTATTTTTATTTCTTATTTTGTTGAGATTTTAAATTTTTTTCCCACTCCGCGTTATCGATTTCAGTAACTTAATGAACTTATCCACCGGTTTGCAAAAACAAGCTTACCTGTCACAGATACATTGAGTCGTGGCCAATTCCATTAACGACTCCTTAATATCTGCTACTTTTAACTGTTCTTTCCCACTATTCTTCACCGTCATTAGTTAGTTAAAATTGATAAAGATAAAGAATATATAGATTTCACGATTGACAATATTGCAATTTTATCTGCTTCTATTTAAATTGTAAATTACTTATTCAAAATATTTACTAATTATATATATCGTTTATCGATTTATTATAAATACATAAAATTGGCAGTCCGTGACTTAAATGTTAGTTAAATTCTACCTAATCGGGAGGAGTTATATAGTTTCCGTACTGCTCGCAATTGAGGGCATATGGTGGCAGTGGTCAGTGCACGGTACAGGAAATGGACTATTAGCTCCGTCGTAGGTAGCAGGAGGTCCGCGGATCGACCCAGAGGCTCAATGTCGCGCCAGAAGGCAACCCTCCCCCCCTCCCTTCACAATTGCTCTCAATTGTCTTCATCTGTTTAGGGAGAGAGAGGAACCGAGTGTCCTGTCAATATCGTGGACGGATCAGAGATGTCTGTGGTGCACGGGAGAAAAGAGGAGGATCTGAATCCATCTTGGAATATTGTCACAGAGAGTGGGTAACATGTGAAGTAGCGGTGAATTTTAATTGTGATCACTCATCACAATTAGTGTTACTGGCGTATGCTCAACCGATCTAATCCCCTAGTATCCTCTAAGTGCACTAGATGGAACACTGAGCTGAGGGCTCAGTGGGGTCCGTATTCCCGCCCTATGCTGATAGCTCATTCCCGCCCTAGGCACACTTATTCTTAACGACAAATGAAAGTCCTCTCTGTGCCAAAGTTGTTTTTGTATTGAATCTTTCTGTTATTATACAAACTAAAATAAGTAAGATAATCGACTAATCTATCTATATATTTTCATCTCTTACATTTTCTGTATGTAATAATTGTATACCAAAAATGTCAATCTTCTGTTTGTTTTTTTTTCGGTTCTGTTTTGTCTTGGTTGTCGTCCCCGAATTTCTTCTCCCATTTAAACTTCAAAGCTACTGAATGGATTTAAATTTGATTCCACAAGTCTTTATTTCTTCCTACTTAGTTTAAATTATTGTAGACTTGTGGAGATTATGCTCTTTTATCATAATATGATTAGGTTAGAATTTGGAGATTAGAAAAAAGCTGTGGTTTTTTTTGTCAATTCCCAATGAAATTTTTGTTATATTTTTTACCATTAAATCGGTTAACTCTTCCCTGAATATCGTTTCGATAAGCTCTAAGTTTTGGAAATAAGAGACAATTTTTAGTTATTTATGAATAAGAAGGGATGTACTTTTTTTGTGTTAAATGTTGGTAAACCTCTTTTTATTGTAAGTTAAAAGGTGGCAAATTTACTCTAAAATTATCTCTAATGATGTGCCTTTAGGCCCTTCATAAGTAGGGAGGATCTTTTTCCTTTATTACCCGATCGGGCACCACTTCCTGCTTGGACTTGTTTTTGTGTCAATCCCATTTGTAGCTTCTTGGTGTCCTCTGTTTTTTGTTTTTTAGTTGTTAACTTGATGGCTGAAAACAAAATTGAAAATTAACTTTAAATTGTTAAGTATAAACTTAAAATTTATGGCAGTTACACCCTTAAACACATTCGAGAAACCGGTTGCATTCAGATGCACAAATTATTATAGATTGGTTTAATTAGTAAAACTTAGCATAACTATACATTTGTATAAAGAAACATTTATTAAAATATGATATTAAATATGTTAATATATAAATATAAAACATGACCTAATCTAATAAGTAATATAAATATATATTTTGTTTTATCCCTTTGCGGAAGAAAACTAGTTTTAAGTGTCAACTGACTAATTTTAAGATGGAGATTGGATCTCTCTCTCTCCTATTGGTCCGAATTTAACAGCTTAACGAATTCAGACTTGTGATTAAATTTCTTACACTAAGTTTCGTTGGGAAAAACTCAAAACTGAAAAATAAAACGGCCATACTTGTGTAGGATGTAGCTACATACTTAACAATATATTTGATGAGTCAACAGACATTGCTATATATGTGTTTATGTGTCAAACTATAATTTTTACTGCTTAGTAGGTAGGATCGAGGAAAAAATTGACAACACCTAAAAAGCTACACTTCTTGGGGGTTCGCTAAAAATTCCATTAGAGGACAGATAACGTACTCATGAAAAAGTAAATAATATCTAGGTTCACTTTTTTCCATACATTATTACATTTTTATGGCAAAGCAATAAATAAATAATGTCGCTTTTGAAAGAGGGCGTCTCAATCATTTTCTTGGTGCTATTGTATATAATGATGGAATTCCCCAGCTGCGAACACATGGGAGACAGCTCGTTCGCGGCGTCTAGTTTTTATCGGAGTATTCCTGGCGTCTCGTGCCTCGCCTCCACGTTCCACTCATCCCCTCGCCATATAAGGGCTTATTGTAAATCCTTTAGACGTTCCTTGTTCGCAGGATAACCGCCATTGTAGCCTGCCCGCTGTTTACTTCCAACTCTCCTGTCGACTCGAATCTGTTCTGTGAGGGGAATTGCAGATTTTTATGCCGATGTAACGTTTTTGTTTGTCAATTAATTGTATCTTTTCAGAATTAATTAAGTCCACCTTGCAGAAATTCCCTAATCTTTGAAGATTTCCTGTGATTCATTAAATAATAAGACGGTCTTAAAAAGGAGTTAATAACGAATTCGAATATGAAGGCCACAACGAAACATAAAGAGAAGAGGTTATCTGAGGCTTGATCTAGGTCAACCGGAGGAGAAAATAAATTACCGCTCAAGCCTTTTATCACATTCTTAAATATATTCGTTAATGATAACATATCGTGAAGAAATTACAAGACATATAAGTTAATTTTAAAAAAAAAAAAAAAAAAAAAAAAAAAAACTGTCCGCCAAAACAATAATTACGTGAATCTTAAGCTTTTAGTTAATTGTTTTTTTTTTTAAAGTCTTGTTTTGTTCGTTTAATTTAGTTTTTCGCTATTCCTCCGCCCACATTTGCCAGTTTTAAGTTCATCATCCAACGTTTTGTGAAACGAAGCTCAATAATGCATTTGGTTACTTTATTTTCAAAAAAATCGGCCGTGTTAAATGTATGTGTGAATTAGTGTGATTTATTCTCATTAAAAACCGATAGATTTCATGGAATTTTCATCTCGTTTTTCTTTCATTTTCTTATGAAATTAATAATAAATTATTTTATAATTTCCATTATCGAAGATAATACACATAAAAGATTTTTTTTTTGTAATAGTTTTTTGTTCTAACCACACTGCCTTATTCGTTTTATTAATCAATTCTCTTCATATTATTACCTTAATCGCATCATTAAAGAATCACTTTAATTAATCCTGACGGTTGTAAAAAGAGATAAGTACGAACTGAAAAATTACGAACTTGTGGGAGCCAGCTGAAAGGCCTCGATATTATTTGGGCCTAAATTTGCATAAGTAAACACAAATGTATCCATCTATACTCAGGAGAACAAAGAAATAAAATCCCAAATGCAATTAATAATAAATTATCTATCCTGTGACAAATGAAAAATAAAATAATTTCTTTGTAAAATTCCTAAATTCATTATAATTAATGGTTTATTGACAGCAATATAATAATGCTCTGGAAAATTTACCGTGTGTGATTTCAGATAGTTATTTTTCTACATGTATAATATCTGTATATGTGTGTCTGTAGATCAAGGATAGAAACAGATAAACCTACANTCCTAAATTCATTATAATTAATGGTTTATTGACAGCAATATAATAATGCTCTGGAAAATTTACCGTGTGTGATTTCAGATAGTTATTTATCTACAGAAATAAAATCCCAAATGCAATTAATAATAAATTATCTATCCTGTGACAAATGAAAAATAAAATAATTTCTTTGTATAATTCCTAAATTCATTATAATTAATGGTTTATTGACAGCAATATAATAATGCTCTGGAAAATTTACCGTGTGTGATTTCAGATAGTTATTTATCTACATGTATAATATCTGTATGTGTGTGTCTGTAGATCAAGGATAGAAACAGATAAACCTACATTGCTCCAGAATACAAATACATATATTCATAAATAACTGTTTATGAAGCAGAATCCGACTTTTTGTCTAGAAAATTCCTGGTCTCTGAAGATGGGACTGTAACACTCGAATAAGCTCTGCTTCTCTTCAGAAAGACTGTAAAATTTCAAATAAAGTCGATTTGTCTATTTCAACCTTGAAGATACACATTCTTACTTTTTCATTTGCATTTAAATTTACATTTCAAACATAGAATTTTAAAATGAGAATGAAATTGTTTGGTTGAGATTGATGATTTATCTTTATATGTGACAATAAAACATTGCTAGTCAACCATAAATTTGTTTTGTTTACAAAAACAATATCTTTTGTTCTTATTATTAAGAGATAATTACTAAATTATAACCTTGATCAAGGTTATAGAATGAAATTTAATATTTGCATCTAGAAAATGAATCAATTATAAATTCTAATAATACTGATTAGTTAACCGCAGGTTATATGAACGAAATTCCTCAAGGTTTGGTCCTCGGGGGTAAAATAAATACTCCTAAATATAATTAAGCAATATTTTATTTATTAATTCTAAAGCGTCGTTAGCTATAATGAAGGCTAATGATGCACAGTGGAATCATATGACACTACTACATCTTACGTAGTGTGTGTATATATATATCACTAGTCCTGATGGATTAAACATTAGAATTTATGAATATTAATATAGTTGTGGTGTATTATCCCACATAAATTTAAAAAAATTAATGCGAGGGAATAGAAGAAAAATCTATCTGTCCCAGCCAGGAATCGAACATGGATCTTCTGCTTTCCAGGCCAGTATGCTACCATTGGCACTACCGGGTTGAGCTAAATATATTCTCGACACACAAGCGAGAGTCTAACCTACGAGAAAGACGAATACATCGTCTTATGCTAGAAGGAGCTGACATTGTCAAGCTATTTGTCGACTCTCATTATTTACTTTTTATTTTCATTTATTAATATTAATTTACTTTTGGTGTATTATCCCACGTAAATTTTGAACAATTAATGCGAGGAGATCCTGGCTGGGACAGATAGATTTTGTATTCTATTCCCTCGCATTAATTGTTTAAAATTTACGTGGGATGATACAACACAACTAAATTAATATTTATAAATTAAGTGATCATTATTTATTCTATTATTTACTATTTATTGTCAATCAGGACAATAAAGACAACATTGAAATAAATGCTTTTCGGGCCGGTGCGTTTCCATTTACACTACCGAGACAAGTCTAAGCATTGTCGAGAGTCTATCCTCCGAGGCAGACGAATATATCGTCTTAAGCTCGAAGGAGGTGACATTGTCTAGCTATTTTAATTTTATTCTATTCCCGCGCATTAATTGTTTAAAATTTACATAGGATAATATACCACAACTAAAATTAATATTTATAAATGAAAATTAAAAAGTAAATAACGAGACAATGTCAGCTCCTTCTAGCATAAGATGATATATTTGTCTTTCTTGTTGGTTAGACTCTCGCTACTGTGTTGGGAGTTTAATAAGTTATCTAGCTCGTCCTGGTGGTGTAATGGAATATACTGCCCCGGAAAGCAGGAGATCCAGGTTCGAGTCCTGGCTGGGACAGCTCGATTTTTTATTCTATTCCCTCGCATTGATTGAATAGAATATATGAATTAAGTAAAGAGTATTTGTATATTTTGTAGCATTTATTTAGACCCTTATTCAGTAGCCTGAATTCGGTTAAATTTTGTACGATAGTATATATTGCATATATTAGATATTTGATATTATTCATTTACATAAATTTACATATTTAATCTTATAATTTATGTATATTAGTCCCTCATTATGATCTATAATATTGGTGTTTTAAAATTACAATTTCTTCATCATCTGAATTCGAGACCTTTTACAGATATATTTTACATACTTGTTTATTAAGATAGGAAAAAGTACAAAGATAAAATATATAGAAATTATCCTGTAAGATATCCTTACAGTGATAAATCTCGTCCCCTCGCAGGACGTCCTTGCTGCTTTCGAAGGCTCGACTTATCTTCCTGACACACATCCTCTTCCGCCCCTTGCTTTGTGTTGTCCAGTCGATTGAAAGGCTTAAAAATCTGGTGTCCCCATCATAAAACTTTATCTTCCCCAAATTTGCGTGGAAAGGAAATGTGTCAGTTATAAGAATAATTGTTCATTATGAAATCCAATGAAAGTAAAAAAAAAAAAAAAAAAATTCTAGTTAAAAGTACATGATTCTGCAGTCGAACAAAAAGCCTCATTTAGCATAATGTTTCTCTTGTTATGTGATGTAATATACGAAATGGAAAGGTTTTTATATTCAATACGTTATTTTTATTTATCTTTTAGTAATTCGGCCATTATATGCTTATTTTTACCAAGTAATATACTTCTACTCAAGGCACTCGAGGCTTGATTCGGTATTTTGTTTGCTAATCCAATGACTAACACCATATTTTTATGCTGGAAAAGAAAGATAAGTTCCTAGAGTTAATAGGTGAATTTAATACAGAAATTGGGAAAGGGAAAAAATATATTATGTAAATATACAGGTAATCGTCAATTTGTGTCAAATTATCTACTAGAGTAGCTGCGTGAACTAAACGAATTTCATAGTAAGTAGTAGTTGTCGAAGTTAGTATTTGAACTTTCCATATCGTGTTAACCCTCACTTCTTCCACCAATAGAGCAATGTCCGATTTTGCTTAACAACGAAATCAGTTATTTTTCAACATGCTGAATTTAATTTTTAAAAAAACTAGAATCTGTGGCTTATAGACCGTTATATTACGTCCATGATTCCAGTACACCCTCCGTCCTAATACTTTGATTTCCCTATATAACTCCTTAAATTTGTATCGATTAAAAATTTTTTCATGTTTCATTATTACAAGCTGAATTTAAATTCAGTTAAATTAAACTGCAGCGGAATTATTTTTGTCGTCAAAACGACAATCGACATTTCAGGGATCCTCCACAAATAATGGTCTTGCTCAACGAACTTAGACTTTCATTTTGCATTTTATAGCGATGTGCCAAATCGCTTTATAAAGGAAAATGGTGACTGTAGTGCATTGACAGACACAAACACGTGTGTGTGTGTCTTTATTTATATAATTAGTATGTACGTGTGAGTGTGTGCAAGCTTGTGTATAAATTTTTGTGATTAAGTTTTGATGACTAAGAGTTTAGATCATATTTTGGATAAAAATTGGAAAATATTTTCGAAAAATGTGTAAGATATGTGTGTATCTATAAATACCTTTCTTAAGAATCCGCTAAAATACATTAATCATAAATAAGTAAGAGCACAGATCATTAGGTTTATTAAAGTAATATTTAAAAAAAAAAATGTATTTACTTTTCCAGTTCCTGTTTAATATTGTTGACAGGAAATATTCCATTTTCCTCATGAGGTTGTTTACCTCTTTGTGGTTCCCCTAGAGATGTCCATTTCTGATCTCTCTGCTAAGGAGAGTCTTCCAAAAACTAAATATTCCCTCGGAATTCAGTCGGATTTCAGCTGCTATATTTATTAATATTCATGGTAGGGGTATGTGCTTCGCTTATTAAGGCTTTATAACCATTCATCGATTCTAAATTATTCTACCCAATGCTTCTACTACATTGCATTGAAGGACTGTCCTCATTTGTCTTTTCTTTGTTTTTTAAATATATCTCGACGTTATTTAATACATTTCATTTTTATCTTAAATAGGAAAAGTAAATAAAACATTTCTTGTTAGTAAACAATTAATAAGAGAGAATAGAATAAGAAATCTATCTGTCCCTGCCAGGACTCGAACCTGGATCTCCTGCTTTCCGGGCCGGTATGTTTCCATTACACCACCGGGATGAGCTAGATAACTTATTAAATTCCCAACACACTAGCGAGAGCCTAACCCAGGAGAAAGACGAATACATCGTCTTATACTAATAAACCACAACTAAATTAATATTTATAAATGAAAATTAAAAATGTAAATAACGAGAGTCATTAAATAGCTAGATAATGTCAGCTCCTTCGAGCATAGGATGATGTATATTCGTCTTTCTCCTGGGTTAGGCTCTCGCTAGTGTGTTGGGTGTGTAATAAGTTATCTGGCTCGTCCCGGTGGTGTAATGGAAACATACCGGCCCGAAAAGCAGGAGATTCAGATTCGAGTCCTGCCAGATAGATTTTTTATTCTATTCCCTCACATTAATTGTTTAAAATTTACGTGGCATAATAAACCACAAATAAATTTATATTTATAAATTTCTTGTTAGCATTTTCATTTTGTTAAATAACTCGTAAAGCAATCAAGCTAGTCACGTTGGTTCCATGACTTGACAAGTTAAGAGAAAAGCGTGTGTGTGTGTGTGTGTGTGTGTGTGGGAATTGTTCTGCTCCCAACCGCTTACTAAATCCTTTCCAAAGCACTACAAACAGGATAGAATCCCTAACAATATTGCAATTATCACCTGGAGCAGAACAGAAGCAATTCATACATCGCTTATATAAAATTTCACACACAAAAAAAACCAAAAATAAACCGGTGTACATGTTTCTTATGGGAAGAAAAAAAACAATACGTGGAAAGACATTAGGAAAATAAATCCCCTTTTATTCACAAAATATGGTGAAATTGCACAAGTCTGGCATTTTAAATACCTCAAAGAAACCATTCAATCAACCAAAGAATCACCAATATCCAGAAGGCCATCAAGGTAACGTAGACCCATTAAAACAAGAAGTGTATTTCGACAGGTGCAAAACAAAGGCACTATAGAACAATGATTCTTCCAGAAGCAATCTTATGTAGCTAAAACAATATTTCAATAATTAGGGAAATCGAAAGTAATCAGGAAAGAAAAACTCCCTATAAGTGTTGTGATTTTTCATTATTCTATACCATCATCAGAAGTTTTGGGATGGGGGGGGGTCTATATTATAAATTTCTGAAATACAATTATTCTGAGCACTACAGAGTAATTCTTGATACAATAATGTACTCAAAATACATTTTACGAGAGCTATTTCCTTTTCTTCTCGGTCAATCAGAAAGCAGAGTTCCCCTCTTATTCGGGGGTTTCCCTTCAGAAGTTCTTGGATAAGATGCCCGATATCAATAAACGTCAAACCCTCTTATCATATCGGATATTGATGGCTTTACAAGTCTGTTTTTGAACTGAGAAAGTTCTGACGGTTTTTCACTGGCTCCAACTTGGCTATTGTTCCTGCTCATCTGTCTCTTATCATCCATGTATTTTCTCTTACAGTTTTTAGGGGGCACCTTATTTTATACATGGTTCATTTATTGCTCTAAATAAAACATTTTCCATTCGTTCCTTCTGGAAACTTTTATTAGATTTTTTATCATTATATATATATATGTGTGTGTGTGTGTGTGTGTATAATAAATTATCATTATGCGGATTACTTCTTACGCCTGGGAGTCTAGGAAACCTCCAGGGAGAAGTTTTTGACATGACTGGGTTAGGGCCCCTGTTATTTCTTTAAAATAATAATTCTAAATCATTACTGCAGGTTTTCGCAATTATTTGGGGGGGAAACCATTTGCTCTACTGATCAATTGTGTGGTTGTGTTTTTTTGTTGTTTTTTTTCACAGTGATGTTTTAAAATATGTTAATGGCTTTGTAATTTGGTTTCTTTTGCAATCAATATGGACTTATATCTCATTATTTATTGTATTATATTACATATTTCTATACTAAACAATTCACATATACGTACTTTGTATATATATACGTATATATTCACATATACGTACTGTGTATGTACGGCTCACTTCGATTGCCTTGTATAATTACACATTTAAGCGTCATTTCTTGTGGCGTTTCACAAATTCAATTCAATATCATACACATGACATTGTAAAGATATACCACTCAGTGTTGTTGGTGGTAAATATAGGGTGGTTACTTGAAGTATTGCCCTTTTTCAGATCTTACTTGTTTATTGGTACAATAACACGGTCACATTATTTGAAGTCAGGATATAATATTATGATATTAACAACTATAAAACTGGATCTATTTTAACCGTGATTGAAACTTTTGAGTTGAATTCAATTATTAATTAATTAATTTCATTTATTTCTTGCAATAAATTACGTTCTTAGTCTCGATAACTTTTAATTTTTGAAACAAAAAAAAAAATTATTTTCTTAGGTTTTAAATAAGTTTCTTAGCTATATTGGTGTTTTTTTTATAGAAATAAAAAAATATAAAAATTAAAATTACAATATTGTTATAAACTTATCGCAAGAAAAGATAATACCAAATTTTACACTTGAAAATATTATTATATGACATTCTGATTATATTTTCTTGTTGAAAATAAGATTTCAATTTTTTACTGATAAGATAAAATTAACTTCACTGTAAAGTAAGCTGTTATATTTATTATTAACTCTTCTGAAGTGGATGTTATATTGACAAAGGACACCAAATGTTTATATTACTCCTTAAACTGTATGCTCCTGCAACGATTAATACATGTGAAAACATGTCACAAGTACTTGCACTTAAGCTATTTAAACGCCATGTTAATAAAATCTCATAAATGTTATCATTGAATTTACATGGCGATATTTCCCATTGTTGATTATTTTTTCTTTATTGTTTTAGTAAAATAAATAATTTTTCGAAAAGCTTGTTCATTTGTTATGTCTTACATAATGATTAATTAATAATTTAGAAAATCATTTATTTAATTATCTTATTTTTGTTTGGTTTTAATTTATTTTAATATGTGATACAGATTATTTAATAATACATTTTGCTGAAAACACTTTCAAATTTCTGAAATAGTGTTTTTTTGTTTATCAATTATTTGAGGAAGGACTTATAGGTCGACTAGTAAATCCTTGATATTTACTATACTTTTGCCTGAGTTCGATGATTTAGAGCGTGATTCAAATGAATCCTATGTCAGTGGTTTGAAAGTGCCATTTTAAACTTTTAACATTTAGTTTAAGCCCCTTAGAATTGATAGTTCTAGTTCATATGATATTAAACATGTATAGAACACAAATATATGTACAGCGATGATTTTTTTTTTAAATTCGGTTAAAATACTTAATGAATTATCTTTAAATATTAAAAAGCCCTTTTCTCCTGATCTCTCTCTCTTAACTTTTTTATTTTCCTTCATTTTTACAAGTGGTTAAGGCGTGTTTCCGACTTTTTCGTTGCGCTCCCATACAGATCCATTACATTTGATGTTCCTCTATTCAAAGGACACTTATCTTAAAGCCAATATTCATCTGTTACATTTCTCAGCGGCAACATTCTCCTTGAGATATGACAATGGCAACAGCCCTTCAAGCGCAAGCGAAGAAACAGCAAGGGTTGCTAATGTTGGCAGACGCTATTCCTGTGGTAATTTCCTGTGAGTGGGCAATATATATTCCTCTTAGGAGTGATGAACTTGAGAAGAAATCTCCCCTCCCCAGGATAACTTATGTATTCTTTCTCTGGTCTCCCACCCCTCGGGATGTGACGTCGGCAATCCCACCTTATCTCACCTACCCTCCAGCATTTACCTCCTCCTCCCCTAATGTGCTTTATACCTCTTTTCCCCTTTTGATATGTCTTTATTTCCCTTCTTGTTTTCCACAAAGGATTTTTATTTACCGAATCTGAATACGAATATTGGCAGATATCCTCTGAATACATTATATTTTTTTTTATTCTCTTAACTACTCATTTTCAAATAACTCTTTTGCGCTTGCTTATTTATCAGGGTTAATTTATTAGATATGATAATACTAAGGTAATGTTAACTACCTTTTACGGTTGTAATTAAATTCTTATTGTAATGTTTATGCTAGGATATATCTCTACTTTTTTGCTAGATTAAAATATATTAGGAGACTGTATTAGACCCAGTTTTTAGTATATTTTGCGTAAAAATTACGCTATTCATTTAAACAATTAATGAGAGGGAATACAATAAAAAAATCTATCTGTACCAGCCAGGACTCGAAAATGGATCTCCTGCTTGCCGGGCCGGTATGATATCCATTACACCACCGGGACGAGCTAGATATCTTATTAAATTCCCACAACAATAGCGAGAGCCTAACCCACGAGAAAGACGAATACATTGTCTTAAACTCGGAAGGAGCTGACATTGTCAAGCTATTTGTCGACTCTCGTCATTTACTTTTTTAATTTTTGAACCAGTGAGACTCGGATGGGCTTATTAGGTGATACAATTTGTTGCTGTCCTTGTGTTAGTAACATGCTTGAAAATATGTATCATGATACCAACATGAATAGCCTCTATTAAAAAAAATCTGCTGAAACATGAGACATCTACTTAGTTTGTGCAACTTCTCCATGATGGACATTTTTTTCTATTACTAGTTCAATACAAATTTTCTCCAGTAGATCAAATATCCTACTTTGATTGCTGACATTGAATTTGTGTAGTCTTCTTTGTTATAATTGCTATCAAAAACATGTGTAAATGAATGATTTATAAAAATACCCATTAATTAAAAAAAAAATGTTTTTAAAGCTTAAATGTGTATAAATTATTTTGTATTCTAAATATCTGTGTAAAAAGTATATTGACCTAACCTATGTACATTAAAAAAAATAAAATTTTATACTTCCCTACTGTGAAGTATTTCGAGTCCATTGTTCGGAAACATTAATATATTAATTTGAAAGTGTCATCTGTCCTGTTTATTAGATACATAATATGAAATGGGGGCAGCTGTGAAATTCAAGGGCAGGAGGGAGTCTAATTCCTGGCGTACTTAGCCGGCTGTAAACCGCCATCTTTTACGAGCTCTTCGGCCGTAATTTGAGGTTATATTAGAGTCTGTATTTACCGCCTGTCTCATCAGCTGTTTCCCAAGTATAGTTCTCATCGACAAGCCACAATTCCCGCGCTCTTCATTAGTGCAGCCCTACATAATGTTTCCCCTTCAAATATCCATGTACACAACCTTATAGTCACTCCCCATTCAAATGGTTTTTTTTTTTTATTTATTTTTTTTGTATTATATTACATATTTCTATACTAAACAATTCACATATAGGAGCATTTTTTTATATTTTCTTTCATATGAGTATTTTATAAATCATTCGTTGATTTTCTCACATAAAAAAATTTATATTGAAATGAATGAAATAATAAGCAATAGCAGATATTATTATTAGATGATTTTAGTTGGGGTTCGGTCAAGGTAGATCCAAAGAAATACAAATTTTAAAAAAAGTTTGTTTTTAAAAAAAGATTAACTGCCAACGTTTCAGCTTACTCTGTAAGCCATTTTCAGGGCTGCCTATCATGAAGACGAGAGAGGACGTCATGTCCCTAAGTTCACATTTCCAAGACTGACATGTCATTTCCATGATAGGCAGCCCTGAAGATGGCTTACAATATAAGCCGAAACGTTGGCAGATAATCTTTTTAAAATTTATTTTTTTTTTTGGGTCTACCTTGACTGAACCCCAACTAAAATCATCTAATAATAAGCATCAGCATCTAGTTAGCATGGCTTCAGTTTTTGATTGTTGTTTTTTTCTTCTGCGAGAAGGAATGACGAGGCATGATCAACAGCTCTTGTTTTTCGAAAAGGAATTCTCCACATAGATTTCTACTGGATAATTTGAAATCACACTTCTAGAGCAAGCGATCTGGAATTGCGGTAGGGCCTTAAAGAAATTTCTACAGATTATCACCGATACTTCATAGGGCTTTGTTCATGCGATTGT
Organism: Oncopeltus fasciatus; assembly: GCA_000696205.2. Classification (NCBI taxonomy): domain Eukaryota; kingdom Metazoa; phylum Arthropoda; class Insecta; order Hemiptera; family Lygaeidae; genus Oncopeltus; species Oncopeltus fasciatus. Next base: position 178,116 of record KZ807922.1, read on the forward strand.
CGTACAGGGTTTTATCTTGGAAGGATAGATCATTGTAATGGATATTCAGCCTAGAACTGTAGGAAGTCCGACCCCACATCCCCTTCTTAGATCCAGGATTTGTTATGGTTAAACATCAATATTGGTTGGAGAGTGCTACGCATCAATGTGAGTTTCTTTGAGAGAGTGTGTGTCTGCGGGTTTGTATTTTTTTTTTTTTTTTTTTTTTTTTTTTTTTTTTTTTTTTTTTTTTTTTTTTTAGTGGGAGTGTGTTCTTTTTCATTAGTGCCTATGTTTGTTAGTTTATTTTTGTGAGTGTGTGATTTTGCTTTGGTTTGAAGATGATACTCGCACGGGCCGGCCAAAGGTCGCTGGTTTAAAGGAAGTTTGAGGAATAATTGAGTTGGACCCTCGCCGAAGTTGTTCAGAGGTGCCCTTACAACTTAATATTTCTTCATCACAACATCTGCCCAGAACTATCTCCATCAACTGGGAAAAGTATAATAAAACTAGACAAAAGGAGTCCTCATCAAGTTACAAGAGCCAATAAGGTAAGCCGGTTAACAACTGCATCTTCATTAGCTTCCCGCTTAAAGATCGAACCCTTTTTGAACAGGATCATCATCTATCACGAGAAATGGGTTTTGTTCAATGTCTTTAGACGATCATATCAGTGGTTGTCGGCTAACAAGGAACCAAAAAGCATTCCAAAATCTGACTCCATCCAAAGAAAGTTATGAGCAATGTTATCTGGACAGCCAAGGGCTCAGTAGTTCATTTCGAGGTTCTGAATCAAGATAAAACTATCACTGCTGAAGTACACTTCACAATGTCAGCCCATTGCCATTCGAAGTTGAAGCCTCTTCCCGGCTTAATAAAGGGCCTCTACTTCGAAAGGACAATGTTCGGCCACACACTGCCAAATTGACCGAGATTGACTAGATAGATTTGCCACATCCAGTCCAACCTGTTATTTGAGCAAACAAGGGCTCAGTAGTTCATTTATAGGTTCTGAATCAAGATCAAACTCTCACTGCAGAAGTATACTTCACAATGTCAGCCAATTGCCATCCGAAGCTAAAGCCTCTTCCCGGCTTAATAAAGGGCCTCTACTTCACCAGGACAATGTTCGGCCACACACTGCCAAATTGACCGAGATTGACTAGATAGATTTGCCACATCCACCCCAACCTGTTATCTGGACAGCCAAGGGCTCAGTAGTTCATTTCGAGGTTCTGAATCAAGATCAAACTCTCACTGCAGAAGTATACTTCACAATGTCAGCCAATTGCCATTCGAAGCTGAAGCCTCTTCCCGGCTTAATAAAGGGCCTCTACTTCACCAGGACAATGTTCGGCCACACACTGCCAAATTGACCGAGATTGACTAGATAGTTTTGCCACATCCAGTCCAACCTGTTATCTGGATAGCCAAGGGCTCAGTAGTTCATTTCGAGGTTCTGAATCAAGATTAAACTCTCACTGCAGAAGTATACTTCACAATGTCAGCCAATTGCCATTCGAAGCTGAAGCCTCTCCCCGGCTTAATAAAGGGCCTCTACTTCCCCAGGACAACGATCGGCCACACCCTGCCAATTTGACCGAGATTGATTAGATAGTTAAGGACGCCAGGCTAGCTCAGGGGATCCGTGCGGGTCTCGCATTCATGACGCCGCGGGTTCAAATCCCGCCCAGGTCAATCTTTTATTTATAATATTGAAGCTTGTCCTGAGCCATGGGTGTTTAAAATGGGGTGGCAATCTGTAGATAGCCCCTCCCTCCAATGACCCTAAGTGGTTGCAAGGGAGGCTAACACAGCAAAAACAAACAAAAAAAAAACGACTAGATAGTTCTGCAACATCCAGTCCAACCTGTTATCTGGACAGCCAAGGGCTCAGTAGTTCATTTCAACGTTCTGAATCAAGATCAAACTCTCACTGCAGAAGTATACTTCACAATATCATCCCATTGCCATCCAAAGCTGAAGACTCTTCCCGGCTTAATAAAGGGCCTCTACTTCACCAGGACAATGTTCTGCCACACACTGCCAAATTGACCGAGATTGACTAGATAGATTTGCCACATCCACCCCAACCTGTTATCTGGACAGCCAAGGGCTCAGTAGTTCATTTCGAGGTTCTGAATCAAGATCAAACTCTCACTGCAGAAGTATACTTCACAATGTCAGCCAATTGCCATTCGAAGCTGAAGCCTCTTCCCGGCTTAATAAAGGGCCTCTACTTCACCAGGGCAATGCTCGGCCACACACTGCCAAATTGACCGAGTTTGATTACATAGTTCTGCCACATCCACCCTATTCCCCCGACCTGTCACCTACTGACTGCCGCCTGTTTAAGTCTCTCGTCAAACCATCTGGGACAGAAATGTTTCGACAACCAATACGAACTTCTATCCACATTTAAAGAGTTTTTCATCAGTAAAAATGAGCTGTTTTGTAAAGAAGAAATTCATGATTTACCATTTCTTTGGGAGGAGGTAATTGATTTTAACGCAGAATATTTTCATAAATAAATGTATTTATTAGTAATTAATTATTTATTTTAAACTTGCTTTATAAAAATGACGAAACTTTTTGAATGACCTAGTATTATTTCTATTTCTTCAGACGATTTCTTCATTTTGGTCAATATTTAAACCTCTCTCTCTCTCTCTCTCTCTTATTTAATTTCAGGTATCAAAATATTAATCGAGAATGGTTTGGTTTATTGAACTTCAGTTTAGAAATAACTTGATGAGAAGACATTAACTTTCATGTTCCTTTGCAATATTCCTTTCCCATCGTTGAGAGTCTGCACGTAATAATGCATTCGCTGGTCCGTTACTCCATGCAATCACATGTTCCCCTGATAGCTATCGCAAGACGGAGTGAATGGCGATTTTGTCAACAGGCCACTCACTCGAATGTGATCCTCTCGCAGACATTTCCACAGTGAAAGTAAACATATTTTATTACCCGCATCGGAGACTGAAATCTCAACTTTTATTGCAAGTTTTATTGGGACCGAGCTGATGAATTTCACCTCTGTTTATTGCGTGGGGCCGTTCAGTCTTTCTAGTTATACATTTATCATAAGCAGGGGCTTACTGCGTTCACTTATCCCCTCCTTGTGGGGAATAGCAAATCCTTATTGAGCAAAGCCACAATACATGGGGTCGGAGAAAGAAATTCATTGTGGAATTTTATATATTATTTTTAGCAGTTTTTATAATTGTTTTATTTACTTCATTTATTTATTTTATTATTATTTTAACTCCTCCCCTAATGTGCTTTATACCTCTTTTCCCCTTTTGATATGACTTTATTTCCCTTCTTGTTTTCCACAAAGGATTTTTATTTACCAAATCTGAATACGAATATTGGCAGATATCCTCTGAATACATTATATTTTTTTTTATTCTCTTAACTACTCANTATTCAGCCCTGAAGAAGCCATCACAGGATGTGCGAAAGCTCGGCAACCATCAAAAACTTTACACGGTCCAACCCGGAAAAACCTTTACATACATTTATTTCAATTTGTTTTTTAATATCGAATTTACTTTAATTATGGAGATTTCTTGTAAGGAAGTTTAGCTTATCAGTTAGTCCATGACGTAATTTTTGAAAAATTTTTTTCCATTTTTCGCCGATCTAAAATATGGTGAATTCTCCAGCAATAAAGTGTTTGTGTATGCGTATTGGTCTATATGCGATCTGGAGATGCGATGATATATGTGTTAATGTATTAATTAGACAAATCTAAGAGGGAGGGTAAAGTGTGTCCATTATTATAATATTTGTCAACCTTTTTTATTCTGTAATATGTTTCGAAAATGCTATTTAAGGAAAATATTTAGGAAAGTAATTTAGTGATTGGGTGAGCCCCTCTATTAAAAAAAAAATAGGAACTGTACTCGTTACCTAAATTTGAAGTATATAGGGGTGTAGAGGAAAGTAAATTGAATATTCGGAAATATATTCGTTATTATAATTAATAGTTTAACTCTTTAAAATCGTTGTCTTATTTTTTACTCTCTTAACCTTTTCCTGTTTTTAATATTAAATTAGCTATATTTTTTATAATTTTATCCCAAATAATACTGTGTGATCTGTTCATTATTTCTTAACAACTAAAATGTGAAGTAAGTATTTATGATTTAACCATAGCAATCATCAACTAGCGGACTGAATAATGATAATTAAATCATCTATTTAATTATATTAAGATTAATAATAGTTAATAAATTACCTCATCGCTAATTACTTATTGATTACGAAATTGAATTATATTGTTCTATTTATTATAGTGAAATAATAATGATGAAATATTACGAAAAATCTATAAAACTCCTCATTGCAGGTAATTTTTTAGTTTTGTGATAGTTCCTTTAAGTAAAAATGGAAGATATATTTCTTTTTTATAAAATTTATTTACATATTACATTCTGTTAAAAATATTTTGTAATTTGATTACAATGAATAGTAAAAAAAAAAAAAATGACATTAGTGAAAGTCACATAATGAGAGAAGGTAATGATACTAATGATAATGACACCACCCTCAAATTATTTACAGACTATGTCCCCAAGAGGTCGCGGGGCCATCTTCGTTTGAGCCGACGGGGAGGGTTGTAGTGGTTGGAATTGGAAGACAAGGTCTGTGCTACTGGATTAGGATGGTATGGCAGTTTACTGTGGAAAAGGCTGAAGCGGGAAGAAATTAGATCCTGAACAAAAGGAATATTAAAATCGTGGTGAAGAGAGGAATTGGATACGTAATAGGGAGCATTCACGATTATTCGGAGGGTTTTAGATTGAAAGGAAGGCACATTTTTTTAAGTACAAAAAGTCATGGTTTCTCTATAATTGCTTTTATTTTAATTTACTAATGTATTTTTCTCCTACCTTAATTTTTTATGAAATGAGTTATAGATATCGTGTGTGTGTGCATGCTTGCGCATGTATGTATACATAATGACAACGTTGGTATTGTTGGTAGATAATGAATTTATCGATGTAGAGTACTTTAAAACGAATATTTAAGTTTTTTTTTTTTTTACTTATAATTTTTTCGTATTACTATAATTACGCTATTTCGTACTACAAGTTCTACACGAACTTGGTGACTGTTTTCACAGTTGTATTTGTACTTTTTCTCTAGTAAGTTTTGACCTTTGGGAAAACTGTTGGAAAGGGGGAAAATATATCGCCTGGAGGAATATTACTTACGGTAGGGCAGGGCTGGAGTGCTGACTCACGATCAAAGGGAATGTATTATTTTTTGGGAGGGGGGGCTCGTATGACGAGTATTTCAAGCAGTGATAAGAAAATTCCCCATGCTACCCCTAATGTTTTTCCCCTCTAACTGTACTTCTAACCACTCTTGTGTGTCATTGTCGTTTCAGCCCCTAAATCTCTTGAGTTTCTCCTAGTAGTGGATCTGTAAAAAGTTTTGTTTGTAAGACGGACTCATGTCAGAGGAACGAATTTATATTAACATCTGCTGTGAAGGTTAGCATGTTTTATTATGTTGTTATGGGCATTTGTTTTATCACTTTTTTTTTTGTTTAGAGATTACTTCTTTATTTGTTTGTATGTTTTTTGGTATGTCATTCATATTAAAAAAAAAAGCATATATGTGATTTTAAATGGGTTTAATATACGATGTTTTAAGCAGAAATAGAACATAAAAAAATATTGTAAATAAATTCCCCATTGCAGTTTGAATATTTTCAATATAATTGCAATACAGATCAGATTCCTTCTGTGAAATGCCTCCCAGTTATTTTTCATGGAAGACCTGGAACCTACTCGTTATTTATTTTAATGGATTTTTCATCGTTATCTTCACTTCACTTTACTACTCACTGCTACATTTATTTCATCGATATACACCTATATATAACCTATACCTATTGAAATGGTACACACCTATTTACTTATGAGTGCATCTTGATATGCCTGGCACATAGTTAAAGGATGTCGCTGAAGAGGTATTACATCCATGATCACGCTAAAATATACATAAATATTTGCATGCGCATGAAAATCATAATTTTATTTAGAGAGAGGCTAGAAAGAGTCAATCTCACATCAACTGTGGTTTTTTTTTTAAAATCATTGAAGAAAGTAAGAAATTTAAGCAATTTCTTTCCCCCTGTATTCGAAAAATTTATTGAAGGCTTTGCTACCGATTTAACTTCATTGAAATACATAATTTAAATTGTTTCTGATCGAGTTACTCAATACTGCACTTCACTTAAATCCTTCTCGCATTTAAATGAATGGAATTTTTTATTTAAATAAGTATTTGCCTTATATAGAATAATAATAAGTGCATAATATTTATATTCTATAAATAGTCTCTTTTAACCATTTAGGGTTATGGAGGGAGAATATTTATAGAATATAAATATTATACAAATTACGTTCAATACATTTTCTTCGTAACGCTTGTTATAATGATAGTAATAAATTTTGATATCCAAATAAATCCAGCCCCAACGTCATCGATCTACTTAAGTCTTAAATGAACTCTACGGATGTATAAAAAAAATTTTTTTGTTTTTTTTAAATTCGTGTTAGCCTCCCTTTCAACCACTTATGGTCGTGGAGATAGAGGCTATCTACAGGATGCTATCCTATTCTAAACATCCATGGATCAGTACAAGCTTTATTTATCGATAAAAGAATACCCTGGGAGGGATTTGAACCCGCAACGCCTGTATTGCTAACGGATTCTATGAGCTGCCCTGGCTTCCCTTAACAAGAAATTAATTCCATTTCGCAAGTATAATCTTTATAAAAGCCAATTTATCCAATTGATTATAATACTCCATTTATCTCTTGATAATTTTTGAAATCACTAAAAGACGACAAATATTATACAAAGAACTATCATACCTTCTATTATTCGTCTTCATTGGTTTCTGCAAACCATCTTCTGTTGGCGAGCGCTTTCGGACATTGCCATCTTCTTGGCCGAATACACGTGTTCACTGTCACTGTCTTTATTCAACTGCCTTGTTGGCGCTCGCCAACAGAAGATGGTTTGCAGAAACCAATGAAGACGGATAATGGAAGGTATGATAGTTCTATATTCATTGGTAGTGAAAATAACCTTTTAGATTATACAAAGGCCTAACTTCAAAAACTCAATTTTCTAAAATAAATTTTGGTTAGTTTACTCCTGCAGATGTTACAGTATACCTAATTCCTTACCACACGTTGCTTTTAAAACACTATATAAATATTTATATAGCAGACCTGTTCTATTGCTGACTGCGCTTTATGGAAGGGCAATTGAAGTTCCCAAAGGCGTCGTAAAAGCTGATTTCAAGGTGGATTTTGTGCTGTATTAAAGATTACAAGCTTCTCTGGAATTATTGAGCGGGTGTACCATCACGACTGATCCTAGAAGTTTATTTTGGCATTAGAATACTAATTTGATACAGTTATTTATGCTCTGCCACCTACGAATGAGGTTCTTGTCACTTTTTCTCGACAACCATGCACTGGAATACTCAGTCTCTTGAGTGCATTTCTGTGCACAGTACATCTGTCAGTGGCCACCAAATCCTGTCAGATGACATTATTAGACCATTAGCCATGACCCCAGCCAATCCTCTGCTTTCTGTACACAGTCCCCTCTTCTGCTATTGTTACTGGGATCGCCCTCACTCTACTTGGCGCCCTCACTCTGCCGGACACGAGAGTGTGTCACCGTAGCACCACGCCGGGGTACAAGTGTCGGCACAGTAGCTGCTAACCTTCAGTGTACCGGACTGCCTTGTCGATACCGCCTGCCTCCACTCTGCCTCTTTCAAATATCCCTTTCTTTCTGCCTCCTGTAATATCCTCTCCTGTATTATCTATCCCACTTCCCCCATGGCTCATAATAAGTCATTTCTCTCGCGTTCCTATTGTCATAGGACTTATTTTTCCTCTCTTTGGAGAAAAAAAATAATTTTTTAAAAATTAGAATTAAGATAATCCAAAATTATAGGCCGTCCAAAGTCCTCTGTCCATCTAACGTGTACAGTTTTTAAAATATAACAGCTATAATAGGTATTTTACATTTTTGTTTTGGTCAAAATTCTTTGTAAGGTTCTTTATTGACTGAAATTCGTCTTAGAAGAGGTAGCATAGCAGAAATTAAATATCTTATTATTGTCGAAATAGGACATTTAACTCATTGTTTAAGTTTTGAAAATGAAATATGTTTAATATATTAGATTTTAAATATAATTTTCTGACATATATTTTTAAGTGAAACATTTATATTGAAAAATATATTTTATGATAAGTTTTTAAAAAATTAACACTTTTTAAAAAGTAGAGTAGTTAATTTCAAAATTTACGCTATTTTACGCAAGCTGTTGTTTGTTTATTGATGACTAAAAGGTATGGGGATAAGAATATATAGGGGGACAAAGTTGAGAAGAAAAAATATTAAATTACTTTACTTTTATCAATAGTTGACCGCAATAAGCAATGCCCAACTTTTATTTTTATTTGAATGTTTTCAGAAAAAGTTTATTAATAAAGATAATTGAAAATTTAACTAGGAAGGTTGGTTACCCGCTTAAACCCTCCCCTGTCATTTTAGTAAGCGACTCTACCCCCTTGTTTCTGGTTTGCTAGAACAAATTTATTTGCTACTCATATTTATTCCAACCCTTAATGAAAAACTCCTGCATGGCTGTGCTTTTTTTTTTTTTTTTTCCTAAATAGTGGTTTTGTTCATTATTTTGTTTTTTGTTAATACTTATCGCTGGATTTTTGAAGCATGCCATAGTCAGCTTGGCTTCAAGTGTCTCGTCAGCTCTGAAATGCTATCGAGTGCTGCAATTTTGGCCAGGAATTAAATGCAGTTGAAGTATAACTTCACTTCCGTCGATTTCGTGACGTAGAGGTCCTTCATTGCGTACGGCTTTGCATACCTGTTTTCTGGAGTATCATTAGATCAATGTTATACTCTAAGAAATGTATCGAACAATACTTGAGCCCATATAAGTACAAAATGCAACGACTTAAATTATTTATAATTTATATTCCAAAACTTTCTGAAAATATTAAGAAATCTCTCAGAAAAACTTTCCCTAATCTTAAGCTTTCTTTTTCCACCAACAACAAACTAAAATCTATTTACACCATCCTCAAAGACCCCATCCTTCTTTCTAACAGAACTAATGTCGTATACAAAATTCCCTGTTCCACCCCTAATTGCCATGGTTCTTACATTGGACAAACAAAAAACCCTACTATTTCCCGTAGAATTAATAACCATAAAAATGACATAAAGAATAAACTAATAAAAACTGCCCTCACTAAATATGTTTTTCATGTAGAACACACATTTGACTTCGACAGCTTAACCATTCTTTCCACGGAACCCTACCAACACAAACGCATTTTATCTGAAACCTTTCACAATAACTTACAACACTATCCAGTTAACGACAGAACGGACATAGAACAAATTTCTTCAACTTATTCAAACATTTTCAACATTCTGAAAAACCATTAGCCCTCCTTCTCAATAAACCTGTCAAACATTTTCCCTGTTCCAAAGTTACCTATTCCCAATAATACCCTTCCGCCTCTTACCTCCCCCCCCACCCTTCCAAACCCACAGTGTTTTTCAGAAAAATTATATTTCGTCTTAGTCATGGAAATGTGAACTTAGGGACAGGACGTCCTCTCTCGTCTACTTGATAGGCAGGTGTGGTAAATTACTGTTTTAATGTTATTCAATTATGTTTTTAATATGTTGCTATCTGCATGTTTTTAAAATTTTCTTACGTACCTTTCTACATTCATACTTTATATCACATATATAATATCACATTACATTATAGTAATTCTGTATTATAATATTATCAATTATTATTGTATTCTCATGACATTGTATTTCTACAGCCCTAAAGATTGCTTACAATGTAAGCCGAAACGTCGGCAGATAATCCTTTAAAAAAGTACACTTTATTTAAAATTGTATTTTTTTGGATCTACCTTGACCGAACCCCAACTATAATCATCTAATATTAAATTATTTATATTTCTTATTTCGAAATCTTTGAGATTTTGAACTTAGTTATTTTATTATATTGTACCTTTCTTGATTAATTTCTCCATATATTTTCAAGCATTTTGCTTAGTGATGTGAATGGTTGTTACTTGTTAACTCCTCGGTCGTAGCTCCTCCCTAGTGATACCCGCCCTATCGATCCCGTTCCCACATCGATCGCCCCTCGAGAGGAATTATTAGATTCTCTGGCCATTTCCGATGCATGCATTGCCGAAGGTTATGTCGGGATTGGTGTGAGGGCAAACTTGCGGTCATTCAATCTGCCATGGTGGGGGGTGGGCGTCCAGGGCCTTGCTTTCCTGATCCTTCCTACAACCCTTCAGATAATTTTTATTTGTTTTTTATAGATTTTACACAATATTTTTCTGAGATTGTATTAATTTGTTATAAACTTTGTAATTGTATTTCTTTTTTTGTGTGTTCACGTTATTTTATTAATTATTTACTTCTACTATCAAAACAGTTTGGGGCATTAATTGTTTCTCTTTAATTAATGTACCAAGAAAGTTTTCATTATCGTCATTATTCCCCTCAAATATTAGAGAGTATGAATGCTTAAATGCAAATATATAGAGAGGAATTTAGATAAATTTCGTTTTTCTTGAGTTGAGAGAGTAAAAAATTTAAAAAAAGCTCACTGTAATGTCTCAGTACGTTATAGAACTTTATTTCAATGTTGTCTTTATTGTCCTGATTGACAATAAATAGTAAATAATAGAATAAATAATGATCACTCAATTTATAAATATTAATTTAGTTGTGGTGTATTATCCCACGTAAATTTTAAACAATTAATGCGAGGGAATAGAATAAAAAATCTATCTGTCCCAGTCAGGATCTCCTCGCATTAATTGTTTAAAATTTACGTGGGATGATACACAATGTCAGCTCATTCGAGCATAAGACGATATATTCGTCTTTCTCGTAGGTTAGGCTCTCGCTAGTGTGTTGGGAATTTAATGGGCCCGGATTGCAGGAGATCCAGGTTCAAGTCCTGGCTGGGACAGATAGATTTTTTATTCTATTCCCTCGCATTAATTGTTTNTTTGTCTCAGAAGTCCAGTATTTTAACTCCAGACCACAGTGCCACTCTATCCTATTTCTTAAGGAACGGTTAATATTGAAATTTAGTTTTGTCCTCTACAATAAATGAATGAAATGTGTTAAATTCATGTAGTATCAGTTACTTGAACTTTTTATTTACTTTTGTGGAATAATAAAATGTACACAATTTTTAGTGCAAGGGAAAAGAATAAAAAATCTAACTGTCTCAGCCGGGACACGAACCTGGATCTCCTGCTATCCGGTCCGGTGCGTTTTCCACTTATGCTATCAGGACAAGTCTGATAAGTTATTAAATTCTGGCTGGGACAGATAGATTTTTTATTCTATTCCCTCGCATTAATTGTTTATAATCTCTGATTGTTTAGTGTCACTGGTCTGGCATTATTACTGATTGTATGCAAGGAAAACTTGAAGGGACTTTTTATTCTTGTCCTTGAAAGGTGGGGATTTTCTTAGCACTGCTTTAAATCGCATTTCTTGATGATTCACCAGATGACGAACAGTTATTTATTTTCCTTTAGTTCTACTGATTAAATTTATATTTATGTATATTAGAATTCTGAACATGATAGATTTCTGAAAAAACTGCCGTTCGAACATGTTTATAAGCGTGCCTGAATCTTATAGCTACCAACATATGCTTCTAAAAGTTTCTTATAGAGATCAGTGCAGGGAAAAATACAACAAAAAATCAATATGGATTTTGGTTAGAGAGGGGGGGGGGTTGACTGACTGGTCTAAGAGATAATTTTAATTTTTATATATTTTAAATCAATATATATAATGTTTTTTTCTAACCATTTATTTATTTGTTTCAGGTGAGTGTTTTGATGCAAGTTGTTTGTAATGAGTACGTGAGTATTCTATTTATCTACCAATTTTACCTATAAAAGAATAACATGAAATTTAAAAATGAATTACAAGAATATAAAGTTGATAGTACTTTTAAACTTCCGACAAATTCTTCAAATAATAGAAAAAAAATTGCGTTTGCTTTATGTTTAGAATTTGAACGAACAATGCATTGTAATTTATTGTATTAGTTTTATGAGTTATACATAATAAAATTAGTAAAAATTAATAGTTAAAGAAGCATTCCAGCTATATATTGAATAAAATAGATAAATTGAAGAACATTGTATTACATTTATTGATAATTCCAAAGTGAGAGAACTTTAATAATCTTAATACATTAAAGATAAATAAATTAAAAGCAATCACAACAAGCTATATAGGCCCAGGAGGGGAATACAGGATGTATTTATTCTCGGCCCACGTCACACTAGAGAAGGCCACCTGATTCTTCCTCATTCAATGAAGAATGGTTCCCAATTAGGGCTGGGTGTTACCTAGATACACTCAAGGAGTCCTCTGGCTCGTTACAAACAGAAGCACAGAAATAAAGAAAACTGAACTTTCTCTCAGAAGTCCAGTATTTTAACTCCAGACCACAGTGCCACTCTATCCTATTTCTTAAGGAACGGTTAATATTGAAATTTAGTTTTGTCCTCTACAATAAATGAATGAAATGTGTTAAATTCATGTAGTATCAGTTACTTGAACTTTTTATTTACTTTTGNATACATTAAAGATAAATAAATTAAAAGCAATCACAACAAGCTATATAGGCCCAGGAGGGAAATACAGGATGTATTTATTCTCGGCCCACGTCACACTAAAGAAGGCCACCTGATTCTTCCTCATTCAATGAAGAATGGTTCCCAATTAGGACTGGGTGTTACCTAGATACACTCAAGGAGTCCTCTGGCTCGTTACAAACAGAAGCAGAGAAATAAAGAAAACTGTGAACTTTGTCTCAGAAGTCCAGTATTTTAACTCCAGACCACAGTGCCACTCTATCCTATTTCTTAAGGAACGGTTAATATTGAAATTTAGTTTTGTCCTCTACAATAAATGAATGAAATGTGTTAAATTCATGTAGTATCAGTTACTTGAACTTTTTATTTACTTTTGTGGAATAATAAAATGTACACAATTTTTAGTGCAAGGGAAAAGAATAAAAAATCTAACTGTCTCAGCCGGGACACGAACCTGGATCTCCTGCTATCCGGTCCGGTGCGTTTTCCACTTATGCTATCAGGACAAGTCTGATAAGTTATTAAATTCCCCGCACTAATGTCGAGAGTCTAACCTCAGAGGCAGACGAATATATCGTCTTATGCTCGGAGGAGCTGACTTTGTCAAGTTGTTTAAATGACTCTCATTATTTGCTTTTAAATTTTAATTTTATAAATATTATTTTTTTGTGGAATTTAATCCCACGTAAATTTTAACAATTTTTAGTGCAAGGGAATAGAATAAAACATTTAATCTTTTATTCTGTTCCCTTGCATTAAAAATTGTCTACTAAGTTTATTATTGAGCTTTACCGGGCCAGTAGAATTGGGATTATATAAAAAGTGAAGTCCAAAAAAAAAAAGTTTTGTTTAAATTCGTGAATTACAAGAAATATAAGCCCATGCTTTTTGTGCTTAGAATACCATAACGACCTATTGAGAATCAATGAACAGCCCCTAACTTAATATCTCTAACAAGCTTCTTCTTAGTTGACAAATACGGAAGGATTATTTCGCGGATATTTTGAAGTACGCCAAGCTCTGAAAGCATAAGCTGGCCGTTGCAATTTACTCTTCCAGCCTCCTTTCTGCAACAAAAAACATCATCGGCCCTTCTTCTTGAAGCATCTCTTTCTTTTTTGCCGGGCGGTTAGCGGCGGCCCTGCGCGTGCCCTTCGCCGACGACACCTGGTGGTTAGAGGAGAGAACAAGAGGGCAGGTGTGGATCAGACATCTGCCCCTTCCTTCGAGATCCTTCTTGCGCCCTGCATCCTTCGTCCTTAGCCCTGTCTTAGCCTCCCAATCCGCTCTCATTCCTACCTGGGGATTTCCTTCTTCCCTTAACGACTCAATGCATCTCATTTCTAATTTCTTTCATACTGTCGGGAATACTTAAAGCCCCCTTTCCTTTCTATCCTATTCTGCATCCTTCAGGTGGGACGTCTTATTTCAACAGTTCTTTCTTATCATGATGTGCTGAATGTTCGTCCCAATATCCTGTTTCTTTCGAATGTATCTTCCGTTTTTTATGAACCATATTCAAATGTACAACACATGCATTTAAGTAGTAATTAAAAAAAAAAAAAACTTATTGTACTTCACTAAAAAAAATCAACATGCAAGAGCTGTAAATACACAAAATGCTATTGAGGGTTTGCATTTCAATGCCTAAATACTGAATGGGGTTTCTGTATTTTTAAATTAGGTTTCATGCTAAATAGTTAAAATTACATTCAAATATTGAGTACACATAATGAGTTACACACCCCTGAAATCCAGACCGAAACGTTCGGCAAAAATAATACCACATTTTATAAATATTAATTTTATTGAAGTATATTATCCCACGTATATTTTAAACAATTAATGCGAGGGAATAAAATAAAAATCTATCTGTCCCAGCTTGTATTCTTAATAACATTTATACGAGAAAGAAAATGTTTAAGAATGTAAATTTAAACATTGAGCAGTTCAAATCCTGCCTGAGTGATCTAAACCCTTTTGCCCTCTTTATCTCATCCTGCTTCTGATTTCGAACGAGTCTTTTACTTTTATCTGCTACCATTTTGATTAGTCTGCTTAGGTCGAAATGCAGTTTTGAAAATTCACTTATGACTTTTGCATGAGTTGTCTAGATTTTCCACTTTAGCTATCTTTAATTTTCTAATGATATTTCGTCTGAACAAAAAAGAGAGAGAATAAAAGCACGTGGTTGACTGTTGTAGCCGGTCTAGAACAGCTGATTCTGATGTCGCTGCTCTACTTGCAGTGGTTTCCACCCTTACAAAGATCTGCCATTGTGGGGTGCTGGAAGTGAACGTGTAATATCCACCTATAGGAAGGTGGTTTTATATCAGATGACCTTCTCCTAATGGCTCCTCTCCAAATCCCCCTCAAACCCCACTCCTCTTTTTCTTTTCAATAAAATAAAAATAAAAATGGAACCTATCCGAAATCTTGTTGACCACGAAATACATATAGTAGCTGTGTTGTACAGCTTTTTCGTTTTGTCATTGTTTTTATCTCCACCTGGCCTTTTATACCGTTTCGTGTTTCCTCTTCGAGGACATAAAGTGGAAAACATTTTATTCTAATTACTTTTTTCTGAAATGATTTTGAGTATGTATATATATATATTTTTTTTTAACCTCAAGGGCGAATGAATTTGTATTTATCTATGTAAATCTGGCAGCATGTCCCCTCTGTCTATCTCCTCTTTCAAGGCTAGTAATTTTGTGATTAGGTATTGCCAAACATTCGTTTAAAAGGAAAATATTAGTTCAACTAATTTCACCCTTTTTTTTTTTTCTTTCACCTTGAGACCGTTTACTATCAAATCCTTGCACCCAAATATGCAGCCTCCGTATTTTTTATCCACTTGTCGCATCAGTTGAAGTAAAAGAGTAAAAAATGATGTCGTGAAGAAAGTTGCTGCGATCTTAAAGATTGAAAGAAAGAGTCGGATACTGTAGAAAAGAGATTGATCATAGTTAGACAGATTGAAAAAGGATGGGGAACGAGAAAGAGAAATAGAGAGAGCATATGGCAGGGAAATAGAGACTGCAGAGAGTATGATACTGGAAGAAAGAGAGCAGTAAGAAATAGAAAGAGAAAAAGGCAGGGAAACTGAGACTCCTAAGAAAGAGATAAAGGAAGGAAGAGGAATAGTCAATGTAAGAAACCTTGACTGAGAGAGATGCAGAGAGAAAATTAATGGAAAACCCAGATTGCAGAGAGAGAAGGAGAATGAGAATGAGAAATTGGAAGGAAGAGGGGCAGGCGGAGTATGAGAAAGGGCAACGAGAGAAAGAGAGACTGGAGAGATGACGGGTAATCTGAAAAAAGATTGGAGTGGCGAATCAGAAAGAGAAAGATTAAGAGAACAAGGGAATGAAACAGAGATTGCTGACACAGAAAGAGAAAAAAAACAGGAAGAAAGAGAAGCATTCGGGGAAAGGGCATAGGAGGTTAATAAAAATAGTGGAAAAGAGTAAAAATATAGAAGGAAAAGGGTCATTCAGAGAAAGGGAAGAAGGGTGTTGAGAGAAAGAGAGAGAAGCAGGAATGATGTGGTACAGCCCTTCATTCATAAATGACTCGTCTTTATTTTTCTCTCCTTTTGGGTAAGATTCCAGTTCCATTAGAATGGGGTATTGTTTTTTCCTTAAAGGACTTGTACAAAATGCTATCATATTTCTTTTTATAGTTTTGAATAGAAGAATACCTGAAAAAATGAATGAATTTCTCCCTTAAATACATCTTATTTAGAAGAAAGAAAACAAAATATCTTACAAGAGAAAAAAAAAAGAGACCTTATTTACAGTATTGTATTTTGGCTTACAAATACATTAGTATGTTAAGATTTTTAACTATGAAAATGGCCAGTAAATGTCTATAATATAATATAATAAGAAAGCCTGATACTAGAAAGATATTCAGTTAAAATAACTTTTTACAGTTCAAAGCATCTGGAATTTGCTTGCGTTTTCTTATGGTATTAGCCCAAAATAAAGCTATACTTTATCGTGGCTAGGCACAAACTCACACACAGAAATTAAAGCCACATCATGCAACACGAGAAATTATTATATATTACTTATGTTTTACTAGAAATACAAAATAAAATTATATTAAATTATGTTTTATTTGCCTTTTCACGGTCTAGCGTTTGCTCATTTTTAAGTATAAAAGCTCTGTAACTATTTTTAAAAGCAGCCGATAGAGTTCTGTAATGGCTGAAATTGTTTTGGAGAAAAGTGGAGTATATTAACAAAAAAAAAATTTAATTAAAATATTAGTGTAGAGAAAACTGTATTATTAATGAAAGGATGACCATTTAAAGCAGGAGGAAAAAGCTATTTTCCAAAGTATATGCTGTATAACTCTATTGATAAAATACATAGTAATAAAGATATTTAAGAATGTAACAAAGAGGTTTGAATGATCATTTATACTCCACCAAGTTAATTCATAAAATGCTTAACTAACTTCAACTTTCTTAAGATCTGCCGTCTTTTATTTACTCTGCATTTAAGTGTTAGTGATATATGTTAACTCAAGCTGAAGAATCCTGGATTCTTGTGAGGTATCTTTAAGCAGTGCATGTCTTTGTAGCAATCCTCGTGTTATTACTGTTTCTGACTCCTTTATATCCTTCGTGTCTACGTATATCCTCTGGGGTACGAGAAGATCTGCTTTACAATGTCAGGATCGCTGAGCCGAAGCGGCGCAGAAGTAATTCTCTTCAACGTTGGGAGAAGGGTATTATCCTGCTAGTAGGGCGGAGGACTAGCGAGATTGTGGATCACCTTCCTTCAAGAGGTTAATATTCCTTTTTGTGGATGGGATCTCCCAACGAACGCTCTATCGCATTTGGGTAGGGGGGGGGGCGGGGGAGGACTATCCATGTATTCCGTAATTCATGTAAATTCCAATATTGTTATCTCATACACCCCTCTCTTTTATAATCGTAATAGCTTCGTTGTTGTTACAGAGTTACAGAGAAGTTCAAATAAGAAATTGAAAATTAAATTGGTTTATATTTTATAACATTTTAACAAAAAATGCTTAGTAAGGAAGCCAATTTTTGAGAATAGCTTTGTGGTCAATCATTTTACGCTCAATGTTCTCTCCGGATTGTAAATAAAATTTCCTCATTTACTCTCATTTACAACCATCTCTAATGAAATATGGTAAATCTGCTTCGATTACGTATCTCCTGCGAAACTATTTTAAAAGCGAGATTGAGATGTTAGGCGAAGATCAGATAAAAAAATCGTTTTTTCTTCAAATCATTATGTCGTTTTGTCAGTAAATTACGTATAAAGTAAACACTAAAGTGAAAAAAATGATTAGATATGATACTTGGCTGTTAGGATATTTTTCTTTTTTTTAATGATGTTAGTAGTAGTAGTAGAAGTAGTGGATTGAAGGGCAATAAACTTCTAGGTTATTACGCCCTATAAATACCCCTTAATATGTCCACTATAAATTAGTTAATAAAATACAGGAATCAGGATTATTTCGACCACTATGGAAAATTTATTTATTATAATTTAATAAATTATAATAAATAAATTATTATTAACTAAAATAATAAATAATATCTCATTCTTTAATTTAGANTTTATTTTATTTATAAATATAAATAGCTGAACACAATGAACATTCATTGATAGCTGTGCGCATTCAGGATCTACAATTTCATCAGCAGATAATGCATTCAGAATGCGCAGATGATGTATCCTCCATCCTAAAAGTGCTCAGCTATAATATTAATGAATATTCACTGCGATAAAAAAGGAAAATTCATTTACCTACAATAATATACTTCATTGCGGCAGAAATAAAATAATTTGAGATGATTTTTCATATTTACAAACAAATGTATTCATTTATTATATATTATAACTAACAGGCGAATGCCAAACATATGGTTGTTGAGTGGGAAAAGCCTATACTTAAACACTTTGTTTATAATAAAACTTTGCATGGTTTCAGTTAATAATTCCTAGTACTTGGGTTTCCTTCAGATATTCTTACTTATTCTTTTGATCTTTCTGCGTCAAATTCATTGCTTTTCCAACTGTTCTTGGTTCAGAGACAAGGTTATCTGCGTGTATTACACTAGGTTTTCTCGTGCCCGGCTCCTTATTAAACTGATTTTCATAACCGGATCAGCTGTGTGTGTGGTACAAGTCGTCGTCCCTCGCATGTCGGACTTGTAACGCTCAGATTTTACGAGGAGGATTTAATTAGTCAAATGTTAATTTCGTTAATTTAACAGATTAATTTTGCCTTGATCAGACCTATATGTCGTCAGACTTTATGTTTTAAGTATGTGTCGACAGACTTTAGTACCTTATTTGAGCGGAGAAGTCAATAGCAAGTGACGGGCGTTATCCTCGTTCCTCTTACTTGAATTAATTTTTAAATATGTCACTTATCGCGAGTTATTCGCGAAATCATCATACTTTCGCGTTATCTAAAATACTACTAGTAAATGTCAAACAACGAAGAAGCAACTAAGACAAGTATATTTAATGACGATTTCCTATTTCTTATTAAACATAGTCACAGATAAGAGAAAATGGCTACAAATTTGATCTTAAAATTTGAATAGGGTAATGAAGGAAAATTGAATTACCCTCAGGCCGACTGGCAGGGTGTTCAACCCTTGTAGTTATATTCATTAATGTTCTCTTTCTCTTGAGTACTTCGTAAAAATTGTATAATTTACTGGATATTATGTTTAATGACCCTTTGTTAACACTAAATCCTCATTTTCTAGGTCTGTTTCAACCCTAGTCGGTAACAAACTGGTTTGTGAAAGAAAGTTTAATTATGGTATTTTTTTTTTTTTCAATTGTGGACACCAGAACTTATTCATCTTGGATAGGTAACGAACCATTGAAATTGGTCGCCAAAATTTGCTAAAACCACTAATTAATTTTTGCTGATAACAAAAAAATTTAATTTTCTTAATAAATAGAATTTTTACAGGATAAGTTTTTTAATTCGTCTTATTCTTTGAATCGATCAGATTTATTGTCTTTTAGGGAAAGAATGAATTCAGTTGTTAAGGTTGTTCTCATATTATATGAATATTTATTTTTTTTTTTCGATATTTTCTCTGAGCCTACGAATTAGACACAATATTGTAGGCTCTAGAATTTATAATAGTACTATCTGTATGAACATTCTACAGGCCCCAGTATTGTTATTTTTTAATTGAAATTCGGTGTTTAGCTTTTAAATAAATAAATTCGTAATAGGAGTACGGAATTACCTGAAATGTCTAATGCGACTACTGCAGTAAGCGTAGTATTTATTTTAGAGTAACAAAACTTAAAACAGATTTGTTTACTAATAAATAAATATATGTTCTAAGTGTAAGGACTTAAAAGGTCAAATAAAAATATTCGTCAACCAAAGAGTTTGTCAATTTCATACATCAAACTTAATGAAATGGTTGCGGAAGGCTCATGTATGGCACATTGACCATTAGCCGACAATAAGCCCCAAACATTGGCCATTGGCCGACAATATGCCCCGAACATTGGCCGTTCAGACCAAGGAGCGCCTAGAGGAAGAGATGTAGCTAAGATTGTCAGGCTGGCCTTGGCTGCCGACGT
The DNA here is from genome assembly GCA_000696205.2 of Oncopeltus fasciatus. Classification (NCBI taxonomy): domain Eukaryota; kingdom Metazoa; phylum Arthropoda; class Insecta; order Hemiptera; family Lygaeidae; genus Oncopeltus; species Oncopeltus fasciatus. The sequence continues at coordinate 198,460 of KZ807922.1, forward strand.
GACAGCTCGAGATCACCGAACTCACGGCCTGTTCGCCCCCCCCCCCCTGCCCGCGTGTTTTTCGGTGGAAGGGGGGGGGGGTTATTTCACCTCAGTAGCCACTTCACTGTGAAATATCACTTGTACATGACTGATCACTGTTCCTCTTATCTGTCTGCATTCTGATAATTGGTTCATCCAAAAGGGTCTTGATGATTTTCTCAAATTAACATGCACAGTACAGGTGTGCCGTTCCAACCTACCAGGAACTGGTTCCTAACATGTTCCATGACCCACTGTTCCGTACCTTTCTTTGTGGCTCATCTGTCTTAACCATTAGTGAAATAACAACATATTTCAGACGATTCCTTGACAGCAACTTAAGGATGTTTGCTTCAGTCTAACTATTGTTTTTCGCCTAAGAACAACCATTATCACTGAGGAAATTTTCCTTCTTAAACTCCCTCGAGTACTTGTTGAAGGACTTGACTCAACAGCTTCCTGCAGGACCTCATCAATATCCATTAATGGTAGCCCAGAGCCCTTCTTCCTTTTCAACCTCGTACATCCTCTGCTAAATTTTTCATACCAACGCCGCGCAATGAAGACATTCCACCTTAAAAATTTCACGAGTTGCTACTCACAGCAGTGGAATTTTTTTTTCTTTCACTAATGCCTTAAAATAACGAGAATTTTGTAAGTGACCGTCAAGTTTTTCTTTGAAACAAATTTACTAAACTGAGGTTTTTTTCAAGAATAGGATTAAAACATTTACTGTTTTCTGAAATCTTAAATTTGGGAAAATGGTTATTTTTTTATTTTTAAACACCATATTAGTTTTATACAAATTTTGCTTTGTACTAATATTCATTTAATTATTTAATATTCTACTGTTTTCAATTAAACAATCTTATATTTCCTTCTTAACTTCATTTATCGAGGAACTCAATGAACAGTTAATTTGGATCTTTTATATAAAAAGTTTTGGCAACTAAGAGCATTTCATATAAAACTGTGTTTTAGGTAAACCTGCATATTTAATCGTTTGTTTGCAATTAATGTCATACTCTTGAAATAACTCCTTAATATTTTTCTTGTTGTTGTCGGTGTTATTTGAAATACTTCATTATAATTATGTTTACAACTAATTAAAATAATAATAAAACCAATTTTAATGACATTTAACGTTTGCTGTTTTCCACATCTGCTGATCTGATTTTGATTATTGATGAGCTTTTCCAATCATTTCGTGTGTAATTCCCTTACTGTTTTACGTTTCGATGCTTGAAGTAATGAAATGAAGTATGACGGCCTTTACTGTTATCGCAGATTCATGGACGCACGCAGAACACACCCTGACTTTTATAAATAAGAATAATGATCTCACATTATTTAAATATATTTTTCACCCATCTCACATAATTCAATTTATTCTAAATGGGCTCCCTTTCAGTGTGAAAATATATTTCCTGATAAATAATTGCCGAGGGTGAGACTCGAACCTTCTTTGCCCGAATTAGGATTCTCCTACGGATCCCTTTGGCTTAGCCGGCGTCCCCAAGATAATAAGTCCATCTTCTCCTGTGATATTCACCTGCGATATTTTACATTCTGACGCTATGCAATATTCAGTGACTTACTACTATTATTCGTCTCTATATAAAGTCAAATATTATCTAGAAAGAGTCTTGACATCTTGACATTATTTCAATACTTGTTTGTCCCTTGAACCAACACTTTCGTAATAATCCTGTCACTTGACTGTCCCCACACATGCCTTTCCGCTCCTCGGATATTTATCTTCCAGTCAGCTGTGTTTAGGTCTCTTTTGTTGCTGCAATTCATCACAAATACATTTTGTATACTTCATATAAGGGTGCTTAGCTGATAAGGTATAGCTCATTGAGTATCTAATTTACTGTATCATTTATTTTTGCTTAACTCTTTTTATAGAGCTTCTATTCAGTATGTCACATGAGAATTAAAACAAAAATTTCTCGATAAAAGCCCTTCACACCTTTGTGCTCCTTAGCTGCGTAAACTTATCCATTTCCACTGCATCTTAATTAATTTATGAATATTTCAAACTATGTGAAACCCCCTAACCAACCCTATTGGTTCAAATTTGCTCAATAATGAACTCGGTCTTTTTTTTTAATACTGAAAAAATTCATGCTAAATTTCATTTAGGAAAGCTGTAAACAGTGGCTTGGAAAGCGTTGACAGACACAGACACACACATACACATGTATATATATAATTTATATAATTCTTGGTGTCTTGAAAGTAGGATCGGAGAAAATATCTATCGACAGAACAGATAGATTTTAATAGTATTTTATGAGAAAAAAACTCGATATATTTCATTCTAAAAATCGTTAAAATTAAAACAGTTGTTGAATACATGCTTGAAAATCAAATACATATTAGACATTCTTTGATTGATTCATATTGAAGCAAGGAGAATTATATTTTTAAATCAAGGAATACAAATAAGTACTATCATGTCTTCGGTGAAAAACGGAAAGTCAAATTCTATGTGAAAATAAGCAAAATTATATATTTAATTGTACCAAACTTGGGAAAAATGTAATACATTCAAGGGGAATCGGATAAATAAATTGCTGTAATCTCTTTTTTGCCAAAGAAAAATATTGTACAACTGATTGCCAATTTTCTGTGCTGTTAATATAAGAAACTGCGGCCATATTTCTTTAGTCTATTATCGATTATATGTGCTTGCCACTTGTTATAATATCAAGCCAATTATGCTTAAATAAGGCTATATCTCTGTGTGTATAATATTTCAATAAATATACCAAGGTTAATTTACAGAGATCATTTTTCTCTCTTGATTAGAAGGAAAATGTTTCCTCGACTTTTGCTAAAAGAAAAATAGTTGGCCAATTATTTATGAAGGAATGATAACTCATGTACAACTTGTAAATCCAGTTTCGTTTCGCTTTTAATAGAAAATGTTCTCCCGTTTTTTTAATACCATAAAGGTGCTAATCTTCTGGCTATTTATAATGAACCATGCATAATATGGGTTTAAAGCTATTTGTTTCGGACCATTTATTGACTTAAAATTTTTTTCATTTTTGTTTTACATAATAAGCCATTGTTTTTTTGGCTAGCTCTGCAATAATAATGATTTCAACTCTTTGCTATTGCATTAATTTTATTTACATTAAAAATTTATTCTCCGAAACCCAATGGACCTATTGGTTGAGACAATTGACTCTCATATGTCCCAGATCTAACTCTCATACGTAGAGTACGAATAGCTAATTCCTTTTTTTAAATAACAGTCAAGGGCAAAAGTTTTATATGTATAACTACAGAATAATAGTTATATAAATAACTATTAAGAATAATATGGGGGCGCCAGACTAGCTCAGGGGATCCGTACGGGTCTCGCAATCCTGACGCCGCGGGTTCAAATCCCGCCCAGGTCAATCTTTTATTTATAATATAGAAGCTTGTCCTGAGCCATGGGTGTTTAAAA
>KZ807922.1:209795-233652 GCA_000696205.2 Oncopeltus fasciatus
GGCCATTTTCCGTATTTCAGTTGTGCCTTTCTAGTGTTGTTTGCTTACTTGCTATATTTAATTCCAATATGTAGTATTTTAAGACGATTTTGGCTTTACTGCGATCAATAACATTTTCTCAAATTAAAGAATAATATATATTATTCACGTACTTTTTTTTTCTTCTGGAAATAAAAGTATATAATTTTTAATTAATTAATTATTTCGTTGCATTAGCACCTATTTTTGAATTTTTTTTTTTTTTTTTTTACAAGGCATTTCATTGTAAAACCAATCAAAATCATAACATCAGTTTGAGAATATGGTGTGGAAATGAATAATGTAGGTCGATCACCCCAAATGAATATGAAACAACTATACGTTTGACGTCATTTTGACGGTAACTGTCGTCATTCAGTGCATATGATTCACATATTATATGAAGGGATCATTACTACAATTTCCATGTGGAATTTCTTACTGATCAAACTTAATAATGGTAGAGTAAAAGTTCATATATAAATAATTTCATGAGTTAATATCTGTGAATTAGCGTTATTCATTACAACATAATTTTTCACCAAGTTTTGTTGTACTTAAAATATCTTTTAGTACTCTTCTTTAAATTATTATAGTTTTTATTATTTTTATTGTTAAGGACAGCAAACAGAGGATTAAATCATCAAAGTTAGTATTGAAGGCAAGAGCTAAAAGACCTATTTTCAACAAATCAGCATCTGTATCATAATATGATCCTATTTAATCTTTTTATTTAATGCATTATAATTATTGCCGAGAATATCCAATTTTAATTAAGTACTGTGTGTTATTGTTGTTGTATTTTTTTTTATTATTTATTGAAATGTTTCCATTTGAAGCAAATTAAAAAAAAAAAAAAAAATCGGTATTAGTGTCAATAACTCTAAAAGTTTTAGATATCTATTTCCTAAAGAGACTTATTTTATCATTAATCAATCAATTAATTTGATAATTAATTCAAAATTAATTAGTTTGTTCAAATTAAATTATTACTGAACTTTTCAGAATATTTTTCTTGAAAATGTATCTATTTGGTATAACCGTTTTAAAACCGATATATTTTTGATATATTCTTCTTCGTTTTTTAACTTACAGGTCAAACATGTCACCCCCCCCCCCCCACCACAACCACACCTATACAATATCCTACTGACATGAAGGGAAGGGGTAGTTTAAAGTTAAACACTACTCTAAACGCCCATGGCACTAGGAAGCTTTAATTCCTGGATTAAAAATTACTCGAATGATTGTCAGAAAGGGATATCAACCGCTAAGACTGTGTCCCTTCCTAGAAGCTTAACTTTATTAATAAAAGTTTTTGTGTATGTGTGTGTTATTCCCCCTTTCAACCACTTAGGGTGGTAGTGCTGGGAGAGGCTATTTACAGGTTACCACCCTCGAAGCGCCAGGATTGAGATACCCGAACTTCAATTATCATATTGGTATAATTAAGGAACGTATATGCAGAAAAGAAATTTCACACAGCTGATTCATTTCGAAATAATTCAATACCACTAATTGTAAGTGCAAAGAGTGCATCAATAGTTTTGGTCATCATCAGGGCTGAGTGGAGGGTAGTATCACGTAAAACTTGCCAATAGAAGTGGATTTGTATTATTTTAGTCACCCATATTACTTTAATTGTCTATGCTTACCAGATACTCCCCTAACAGCTTTAAAGCATAGCAAGCAAGACTTTGGCATTAAAGAATAAATTCTTGTTGATTTTTTTCATACACAACTTTATTTATAAACACCAGATTTACTCATTCATCACGCGGTCAATTATCTCCTTCCCGTCATTAATGAAAACTGATAATAACGAATTTAATAATAAAGATGTTAGCAATTTGCGTTTTTGTTTTTCTTCTCTCATTGCACTCTACTTCCACTACAGCCAAAATTAGCCTTAAGAGAACTCATCCATTGGTCAAAACAAAACAAACACAAGTATCTGGCAAAACTCCTATAGGAGCCTAGCTTCATGCTATTGCGTGCAAGAAGGGTGCAAGAATCGTCTCAAAATTACCTTTAGTTATCTGAAATTCATTTTTGCACATTGACTGTACATGTTCTAGCGTCCCCAATTTAAAAACATTGAAACCAAATCAATTATTAAAGTTTTTTTTTGTTTTTTTATGTTAACTGTTGAATTAGCTCGTTAATGGCTGAAATCGGTCGACCGGGGGAGAAGGTTAGAGGTTGGCCAAAATTTAGTCTTATTATATTAGTCTGATCATATATAGGCATATATGTTGGCTAAAATAAAAACTTTTTGGTTAAAAATTAGTTTTAAATTTTTCATCTACCATGACCGAATTCCCAACAATCCTCTTTTTATAGAATTTTACGGTCAACAATTCTTTCCCTATTGAAATTTAGAATCCTGATTGTGACACCGTATTTATGAAATATGGAGATCTAATATAGTATTCAAGCTTTTTATTACAAACCCTTTAAATTCCTTTTCATTTCAAATCGGATGAGGGAACTGAAGGGTTTAGAGGGAGACTAAAATGTATATATTTATAATATTTTCGTTGTTTTTGAGTTACGAAAAAATTTAAAGAACCTAATAGATATAAAATGTAATTTTCTAACAATAAGTGCAAGGGAATAGAATAAAAAATCTGTCTTAGTCTGGATACGAACCTGGATGTCCTGCTTTCCGCGCCGGAGTGCTGGCCAGTTACACCACCGAGACTAGCCAGATAACTTATTAAATTCTCCGCACTCTACTGGGAGCCTAAACCTTCGAGAAAGGAGAATAAATCGTCTTATGCTCGAAGGAGCCAAGACTGTCAGCTATTTGTTAGACTCTCGTTTTTTTGCTTTAATTTATTTTTATAAATATTATATTTCTTGTGGTATTTAATTTTATACAATAAATGCATGTGAATGGAATAAAAAATCTAACTGTCTCAGCCAGGACATTTATGTGGGACTAAATACCACAAAAAGGTATAATATTTATAAAAAGTAATTTTCTAACGTTTGTGCTTTAATATTTTTACGAGAAACGCTTTTAAAGGAATAAATTAACGAATTTTTTTTTATTTTTGAAGATGATAGATCTTCAAATACTCTACCTTCCCAGGCAGTTGGGTGCAAACTTTAGTGGTCATACTTCTTACACGGATTGTTCTCTACGGCTAGCAAAACAATTACTCTTTGTAATGAGGGCTGGGGAATCTGCTCGGATTACGCAGCTCCAGCGTGACGACGGGCTTCTACATGTGTTCAGTGATTCTTATTGGCCTGGGACAGCTGAAGGGTGTGAAGGATCTTATTATTGTGACCGGTGGAAACTCCTCGAAAAGCCCGGTCACAATAGCCCCCCTGAATAGTGACTCGTGCCAGGCTGTCAGGCCCCCATAATGGAGAGACGCCTGTACCAAACGGATTTGTATGCTGGTCATCTACCTGGGAGATCGCCCCACAACTCCCACTGGGGCCGTTCCAACGTCCTCAGCTGTGCTCGTGCACGTTGCCCCGCAAGCTCTTAGCACGGTTCCTCTAAGCCTGTGGTAGCATAACTACTCCAACTAAGCCTACAGTGTGTAATTACTCATAACAGCTTTACTAACTTAGTAGTAATTACTCATAACAGCTTTACTAACTTAGTAGTAATTACTCATAATAGCTTTACTAACTTAGTAGTTAGTAAGCTGTTATGAGTAATTACACTACTGTAGGCTTAGAGTAGTTAGTTAGCTGTTGGAGTAGTCTCTAAACTCACAGTGGTGTAGGTACTCATAACAGCTTACTAGCTGTTCTAAGCTTAAAGTAGTGTTACTGCTCTAACGGCTTACTACCTACTCTAAGCTCACAGTTGTATAACTACTCTTAACAGCTTACTACCTACTCAATGCTCACAGTAGTGGGACTGCTCTAACAGCTTATTACTATCTACTCTAAGCTTACAGTTGTATAACTAGTCATAATAGATTACTAACTACTATTCTAGGCTCACATAGTGTAACTACTCATAACAGCTTACTGACTACTACTATAAGGTCACTGTAGTGTAACAACTCATAACAACTTACTACCTACTCTAAGATACAGTTGTGTAACTACTCATAACAGATTACTAACTGCTACTTTAAGCTCACTGTAGTGGAACTGCTCGTAACACAGCACAAATTAAGCAGGATCTCCATGTTCATGATAGGCATAAATCATAGTAAATGACTAACTTCGTATTTAAAATAAACGGAGAAGGAATGTGTAATGTAGCTGAAACTGGCTCTTTACAAAACAATTAATGTAAGTTAAATCGAGTTCATACACATAAAATTGTTTAATTAATGAACAGTACTTAAAAATTAAGATAAAAATGTCTTTGTAAAAGTTTGTAGCTTTTTCTGGAGTGTTTAGTTTGAGTACATTCGCGCTTGATGCTCCAACAATAGTCAGCCATCAAACGTACGCCCCATCTACCTTGATACCTTGCTTCCATGACCCTCAAATATTGATGGAAACGCTCACCCTGCTCGTCCCTCACTGCACCAAGATTGTCTGGGAAATTAGAAAGGTAAAGAATGCAATTTAATGCTCATATTGCATCCTAGCTTTTAGAAGCTTTTGGACGATTTCGGAGTATTTCAATGCTCAAGTATTTCCAAGAAAGTCTTTAACAATGTTTTGAATGCCATATCCGTAATCCCCTTCTTCCAAAGAGGGAAATTCATTGAAAACTGGCAAGGAGACTTCGGCTGAATGCGGTACAGGGCGTATAGCAGACGGTAAACTAGGATACTCTATTTTACTTTTGTTTTTCTTGTTATATCTCGATGTTTTCACTATACAAAAGTAACAATCACTTGAGTGATCTTTGGGCTCGCGCCAAATGGAAGCTTAGCACGTGTTCTCTTGATCCACATTCGTATACCCTCAACACACTGTTTACACACTTTATAAGGTGCCCATGCTTTATCTTGATCACCAAGCTTCACTGTAAAATAGGCAAAATATGCTTGTCTGACAAATGTACTGATGTTTGTCCTTTGACTGGGAATGGTAAAACTGCTACATATATGACAAAACGAATCGGGGCTGTTTTCGCACTTTCGACGTGTAGGAGCAGAGGTAGCTAGCTATAAGGAAACGTTTCAGTTCAAACGCACTATGTTCTGTACACTTCCGTAACGAAATACTAAATACTGCTTACCGACACACAACGTTTCACCACAGTAAAACAGACGTAACTAAACAGGTAGGTCTAGACCAGCATGCGCCCCACCCACATAGAAACCGAACGTGACGTGATAGAAGAATGCTAAAAACAGTTTTGAAACCAGCATGCCTAATTCTAAAGAAAACAGCTAATAAATCTAACTCAACAGAAATTGAGTTTCAAATTTGAAATTCCCCAGTGTTATTGTTCACTACGATTTTGGACGGACCATTCGTAGTTCTTGCTGGTTTTATCAAATGAGGAAATTAGTTTTCAAAAGTTTGCTCTAATTATAAAATTATGAACAATTCTTCGGAAATACCTTTGAGGTTTTCAAAATTTCCACCAAATTGCGATTTATGACGTGTCGCACTATTCTATCTAAATTTAAATCAGTCTCCAGGTTATTACGAGAACCATACGTACCCCCCCCCCCCTCACTCGGATCTCCCATCTTAGTCCTGCTTGCTATCTCGTGGATCTTATCTGACCATCTTCTCCGAGTCCATCTTCTTCGACTTCTTCCTTCCTCCCATGTTCTCGATTACATGGGGATGGAAGTAGGGTAGTACTTCAAGAAATAGACATATGAGAAAACTATGAGACTATACTCCATGAATACTGAAAATATATCTAGAGCTTTGTTGTTTTTCTTTTCTTTTAGCAAGTTTTCATATCTCGAGTTCGTTGGATCCGTCACTTAGTATTAATCGGTATAAGAACCTATAATTTATCGAATACTCATCTGATTTTAGATATTCATCGAGCCAATATTTATATAGCCAATGGTTATGATGAGTATAAATCATACTTTCTTTCTAAGAAAACTGATACATGTATTTACTATACTTTGTGAAATTGCGCTTTTAATATCTTGTTGAATGTCTTCTCTTGTTATTTTGAGCTTGTCACACTTTAATTAATTTGTTTGTTTATTCATCGATCATAATGTATTTTTTTTTTTTTGCTTTTTCTTTTTCAAATTTATTTATTTTAAATAAAACCAAATATTAACGTAGCTATAAATTTATCATATGTAGAAAAAATATATATTACTATACTCAAATGTTTCTTTTTCTTTACCTTAGATATTATTATTAGATGTTTTCTTCTGTTGGGGTTCGATCAAGGTAGATCCAAAAAATACAAAATAAAATAAAAAAAGTGTTAGCAGGTATAAAAATATACAATTTTTTTTTTTTGGATCTACCTTGACCGAATCCCGACAAAAAAAAATCTAATAATTTATTGCATTACTGTAACTTGTGTAAGTTCGATTTTAATTATATTTTATTAATAGTAAAATATTTACCTTGGTAACTAAACTAATGTTTCGATCTTTTTTCTTTTTTTACAATTGTAAAAAACATTTTATTCCCCGCCCCTTGTAAATTATTTAATTTTTTTCTTAGAGGCATGATTTAAAAAAAATTTATTACGGAATTGGATACTCGACTGGTCTGCTGAAGGTTGTTAGTGTTTTCCTATAGAAAAAACACATGTATTATTTTGTCTTCCTTGATTCTGGTATTATATAACTACCACCCTCCTTGCCCTTTGAACACCCAGTCCTTCTCGTGGGGGGGGGGGGAACTTTATCCAAAATGAAGATTTTTTTTGTTCTTTTAAAGAATTTATTCGTGGACTGGAGTTAAGGAGTTTGTTTCATTTCAAGTCCTACAAAAATACTTTTTTCTGGTGAATCAAAACATCTAGTGGGGATCACTCACACAATAATCCTCACTGATTTACCCAAACAAAACCTCATTGATTATTTATAGTAGTGAGGCTTTCTTATTCGTCTTTCCTCAAAATATTTACTTTCTATCATTTTTTTTTTAACTGTTGAACAGGATTTATGAATGTAAATTTTTTTCAATTCATCCAATGAGACCTAGCTGGCCGAAATCCTTCACGACTGATCCGAAAAAAAAAAAAATGGTAAACCTACCGAATTTTATCGTAGTATTTTATTTATATAACTTCTTGTTTTAATTGTAAGAATACTGCATGCACTTTTATTAATTTTCTTCCAATCTGCTGAAATATTATTTAATACATTCATTTAAAAGTAGTTCTTGACTATAGTTTTAAATAACAATAAACCTTAGATCTTTATGCTGAGGTACATCTAATAAAAATAATTTTCTTTTTCATTTCTCCTGCTTGAAGTCCCTTTCAAATCACATTACAACTATTTAGTTTTTTTTTTTTGGGGGGGGGGGATATACTTAATTTTCAGATATTTAACTTTTACAAATTTTTAACTATATCTTTTACACTCTCATTCCATTGGGCTAAACTCGCCCATGTCATGATGATTTCATGACATAATTGTGACAGCTTGATTTCATTACAAGATAGCATTTAAAAAATAAAAAATAAAACAAAACCTAATTAAAATTTTCCAGTTACATTATTTTTGAAAAACAGACTTTCCATAGTCACATTTCATATTCTATCCATATTCACTTGTGACAAAGAGACATCTTCATCAGATGCTGCTAGGATTAAATATTTTTTGCATTCTGGTCTTGATGATGAGGTTATTCTATCGAAATTTAAAGGTTATTAGTCATGTTAAGTTAAATAAGTTATAGCTTGAAATAAATTATTAAGATGCCAAGAGAAAAATCACATGTTAAGTATGTTTTTATTTGTGACCCAAGGCATACTACAGAAGTTGTGCAAGCAGCACTCAGGGAATAATGGCATCCAATTTAGGCTGGGTTTTCCAAGTGGCGAGCTACGAATCCTCTGGGCCATTAGAAAGAGAAGCACTGAAGTGAAAAAGCTAATTGTGTGAGTATTGAACCTAGGAACTTAGGCTCAGGAGTCCAGTACCAGTTAAAGCCCCTCCCCTCCCATATATCTACGTGAATATAAACAAACGTATATACTGCCAAATAACACAGGGACTTAAAAAGTAATAAGTACCTCAGCTGTAGTAACATTTTTTTTTCTGGCTTTCCGTGCATTTATTGTCAACAATTTAGCTTAAGATTACATGCCACAATTAATTTAACATTTAAATTAAGAAAATATAGTTTATTTTTTGTTAAATTGACACAACGATTTATTTAGAAATAATATTATTTGTCGTATCTATCAATGATAATCAAATTTATCTATATTTTCAAGTAATAATTATAATCATAACGTTTTTTATTATTAGCTATAACTGGGGGAATTTTATTTAAATTACTGCAATTTAACTGAAATGTTATTATAACTCCCATAATTAAAACAAATATAGAAGTATATTCTAACCACAGGTATTTCTCTGAGTGTTCAAGATATCGACAATGTATCTTTCTGTCCCCATCTGTCTGAAAGACAAATTTCTCCCAAGAAGTCTATAAGACTTAGCTTATAAAGCTTTCCACGGTTTTCTTCTCTTAGGAGCTATTAATAACTTGAAAGAATTGTTACTTGACATTCTCTTGACACGCAAACATTGTATAAGGGTCATTATTCTTGTAAGATAGGTCAGAGTTTCTTAGAATCTTTTCACAACTATTAATTAAATTTTAAATTTGCTTTAAAAATATTTTTTATTGTGTCTTTAACCATTATTTATACTTATGATATATATATATATANAAACCATATGTATAGAATTAGGTTTCATTATTTTAAAAATGGCTCAAACGGGAGAGCGTACAGATATATATAGTAATCAAAAACAGGTGGGATAAAGAAGTGCAGTGTACACACAAAAATAAAATATCACAAGTAGTAAAATTTTCAGGGTTCTCTCGCCCTTCGTCAGTGAGGAGTGAAGAGAGACTGTCCTCTTTTAGTGTGTGCACTGCACTCTCTATCCCACCTGTTCTTGATTACTATATGAAGCGCAGACGCGAGTGTTCCTTTTTCGACATATACTTTCTATACACACACACACACACACACACACACACATATATATATATATATATATATCCCCAATCCTACCCAAGAGACATTACCATTTTAAAATACAGATGTACTTTAAAGTACAGATTACCACACTTACACACAGATTACCACACTTAACTTACTTAAGTTACAATTTAAAAATACTATCAAAACCTCAGCTGGAAGATTTACAAGAAAATATTTTAGCCAAATTTCCAGCCTTGCAGAGTAAGGGTTTTTGAAAGTGCAGATTTCCCTGACAACCGACTCAAATTTTACCTGACCCTTGTGTAGAGGGTAGAGGTATCTGGAAATCCCCTGAGGATTACCCTACAGGGCCTACAGGAGGCTCCCTTTAAGTTTTGTCCCCGTGCTCCCACGAGCGAGTCCCTCCTTAGCGATCCAGGACACTAAGGACATACTCAGAGTGCCGATCGATGGCTCTGGAGTGGTCGGCCCCAGCTACACAGGATCACAAAGGGAATACCAGCCCTTAAACACTACTATACATTCCGCTACCATAAACTATACTGATATCTACTATACTTACTGGCGGATTTAGGAGGATTTAGCAGTTATTTTGTTCAATTGATGAAAGCTATTTTGGGGAAAAAATACGCTTGATTTTATTTCTTCATTCATTTTTTTCAATTATACTACAAAGTAGCATTGTTCTTTAAATATAGACAATTAATAATATAAATTCTGTTTTCGAAAGCCCATATAAACCAAAGTAAGAAGTCGAGAATCCCTGTAAAAATTGTTCATAACTTTTTGTTAAACAAAATTTTAGTTTTTAAGTAACGGCTTAGGTATTTTCTTGTTTTTTTAAAAGAAACTTATACTATTATTACGTCATAAGATAGATTCTTTCTATTAGTGAAGTTAAATCTTTAGAGTAGATATTTGCCGGATATCTAAATGTAAATTTAAGCACTGTAAACATCTTTAATTTAGCATATCTTAAATTGTCATAGGAATTCTTAATTCACGATTAATTGACATATTTAAAATAGAGTTCTAATTTGGTAAATAAGTAATTTAAATTACCAATGTTACTTATAAGTCTTCTAAATAAACATTTTTCTTAGTTCGTTGCTGTAATATTTCCTACCGAATCTTAGATATCTAGTTTATTTCATTTAGACACACTCACACACATAAACAGGCATTTGTCATAAAGTTATATTTACATATAGATATACATATATTTATGTATGCACCCATTCTGGCTTTTGTATTTTATAATAAAAAGAAGCTGAAGAACAGACAGGTTCAGAAAGTACATTTGTAAATTAAATTAGAAACGAAGCCGCGGTATTTCATATTTTTTCCACAAACGGTCGATTTGTTTGATGATGAACAAAATTGGTCAAGATGTAAGGAAAGTATGAAAAAGGAGTTGAAGTAGAATATTAATCTTAAAAATTATTAATACCTTAGATATTATTTGTGCCATGGGAGAAAAATAAACAACATAACATAAATGTTATTAATATCAGACAACACCATTTCTTGGGTTAATGGTTTGTGTCATTTTTTCGACTAAAACACATGATCCCCCATCTCTCATGTAGCTGTTCCTCGAGAAAAGCTTTCCAAGGATGGGACTCGAACCCACCTCGCCAGGCTTGTATAACTAACGGTGGATCTATTCGGCTGAACTCCTACTTTCAAGCTCGAACTCATCATTTACTCGTATTATTTCTGTATTGAAAACGACCCATACTCAAGCAGTACATCTGCCTTCTTTACGCAGCTTGTAGGCGACGGACTCATTTGAGTTCTTCCGGTGTAGGAGGCTACTTACGCTGTGTAGATTTGTAAGGATCGTGCGTACAAGAGCACACGGCGGGAGGGGGTGGGGTGAGTTATTGCAGGCCCCCCGGATGGCGTATTAGGGAAGGAAGGAAGGTAAAGAGAAGAGCCGAGGGTGAAGGGGTCCCCTCCCGATGAAATTGAGGCCGGCAGCGCTGGGGGTGCCCAGCCGCGGTGTGAAAGTGGAAAGTACGCTATGACCCTGTTCGAGAGACCTGGCCTCTCTTACATCAGGTCAGCTGAAGTGGAGCTCCATTGGCTACTGCTCTCTGCTCTTCGTCAGACCGTAGATTAGCAATCATGACGCCGACTCCTTCTTCGGAGGCTGCATAGAGTATCGGTCCTCCTTGTGGGGAAGGTTCCAATCAATGATCAATAACCTCTTCGCTCCGTGTATACCCTTTGCAAGGTATGCATGCCAGACTTGAGTATAACTGTGTGAGAGTAACCATAAAAATGTCTTTTACGAACAATATTCTCTTATAGTCTTAGTTCTCATTTCTATTAAGCAGTATACAGTGTACAGATCTTTTCCCATTATGGAATTGCAGTGATAGGGCGGAAATGAATTGACAAGAAATTCATTATTTTGGGTTGTGGTTATTGCCCCAAAAATGTTTTAAAAACTGGTTTCTAGAATAATTTCAGCGAGATGTCGTTGCTGACTATCGTAAATGCACTTAAAACTTTCCTTATGCTCTTAGTTAGCGGTTCTCTGGAACGTGTGACCTTTACTATGCAGTCTCCATATTTCCTCTCTTTGTGCATTTATTAGAACAAATTTTACTGTCCATATTAAAATGACCTTTAAGTGATACACCAGACTTTTTAAAATGAATTATGAAATATTATATTTTTTCCTGTTTTAATTTATATTTGCAGTACTCCTATTTGTGAGTACTCAGTTTATTAAAAATATATCTGGCATATTAAAGGTCGGGTCCAATATGAATTAGGTAATCTAGGAGATGTATCCAACTTACCAGTGGATTTACAATCATATTACATTTATCTTAATATTTTGAAAGCATTGTTCATTCCTTCATTCAAGGATATTTCAGTTTAGTACTGTATTATTATTTAATATAAATTTTAAATGACTTCAATCTAATTACTATTTAGATTTTAGGACATTTAAAAAGAAATTCTGCTTACACTGCAACGCTTTTACTGAAGATCATAAAATCAATTTATTTTCCTCTACTAAAATCATGGGTAGTGTATGTAACAAGTAATATAATTGTCAATTTCATTAAAATAATCGTTAGAGATCGGTTGAGGACTCTGTTTTGTAGGGTGTTCTAAAATTAACGCAAGATTTGAAATTCTAAGTGTGCCCCACGATTCAAACTAACTTTGTAAGCTGTACACAATGTTTTCGCTAATTTATTAACTCGATTTTATGTTTACTCCCATCCTTTAGAATTCAAATTAAAGTCTTCCAACTCACATTGTTGTAGCAAAATTGTTCTGTAAAGTTATTTAACCCAAAAAAAGAACGTATTCTTCTCGGGGAAAACTCTCACGATTTAGGGATTTAAAAGTATATTTGTATTTATTTTGTGGAATTTGGGCCTTTCAAAAAAACAAGGCAAAAGAATTCAAGCCCCTTTCCCCCCCCCCGCCCCCCCCTCAAATTTGGGGGTTCCCCTTTGGTTTTATTTTTCATCTCCAGGAATGTACTTTGTTTCACCCAGTTAATTGTTGTGCTCGTTGTTACTCGATGTTATTTTGCCCCTTCACTTTGCTCCTACACATTTTTTGTTGCTGTAATTCCTAACCATTGACAACTTCGTTTTCACCTGGAGCAGTTGTTGTCCGTGGAGATATACGATTGAAGAGGTAATTGAGGTTCGGTCAAAATTGAATTTTTTTCACCAAACCCCAATTACCTCCGGATGTAGCGAATTTTGAAGAAATGTGACTATAGAGTTTTTCTCATCACAGATTTTTCAAAAAATCTTTCAAAATTGTTACCTATGAAAAGCCCATCTACTTTAATAAGAGAAGAATAATTGGCACCAGAAATGTACGAGTAAGTCACTAAAATTTTTATGTGTGCGTACGTTTAAATTAATGAAAATCTACAAAGATTTGTTAATTAGAAAAAAAATATGATAATTAATAATAAATAGGAGAATGTGAGAATTGGGAGTAACACAAAAAAAGTTTTTATTTGTTAGAGAATTTGAATGAGTAAGAAGTTATTTTGACNAAGGTCAGGCACAAAACAATGTTGAAATCTATTTTTGCGAGTCTGTTTTTCGCATGGACGGCTGTATATTCATTATCCCATTCCAGGAATTGAAATTCTTCACTCCTCACTGACTAAGGGCGAGAAGTCTCCCCGAAAATAATTTTATCTCCTTCCTGTTCTTATTAATTACACACACACACACACACTCACATATACATAACATTACCTTGCATAAAACGGGAGAGAAAGATCTCGTGAATAGGTTTTTCTGTGTCCCTAAAACATCCTATAAATCTAAACAACCATGACGCTTCAAAGGTTTTTATTGATTGGTAAAAGCCTGCACAGAAATGCTACTCGAAAGTGGACCTTACGGTCTGCTTTGCATACATCATGGACTACGCCAACTTTGGCGGAAATAATTAAAACATCAATTAATTGGGGAATTAGCCATTCCTTAAATTGATAGGTGTAAATAACATTCCCTTTATTACATTATTGTATAATTAGTTTTATTTTTAAGTAAATCTAATTGCTTGAATTTGGTTGATAACCTCATTATCATTTAGTAATTTAATGGAGGACATTTATCAAATATTATCGAAATAAACTGCTGAAAACAAATTAATAATTATTCTTATATTCATTGGTGTCGACCTAAAAATGAATTAAGGTTAAATTTGTTTGATCGTAAAAGAGGAATAAATAATATATCTCTCTTAATAGATTCAGCCTTATTACTTTCTTCTATCGGTATCTGTTTAATTGTACTACGTGTCGTATCCTTGAATCTCTAGGGGTTACAATGAGCCTTTGTTTTCCTTCTCAATTATGAACATAAACTTAGATTCATTCTTATTTCGTAGTAATTATGTGATTTTTATTTTAACCAGATCGACTTAATAGTTTTGATCAGAATTACTGCTTCTAATTCAGTCGGATCCATGTTTCTTTTATTTAGCTCTGGATGGTGTTTAGAAAATGCGTCATCTAATTTTTACTTTAAATAAACATTTAAAGAAAAAAACGTTGATAAAACATATTCGAATGGCCTGTTGGAAATTTATAAAAGACGCCGGCTATCCAGAAATTTTAAGTAAGACGCGTCTAGTTCGATTCCCTCCCTGGTTAATCTTTTATCAAAACAGGTTGCCCTGTACCATGGGTGTTTAACATACATGGCTATCCGTCGATAGCCCCTCCTTCCCACCATATAGTTAGTTGTAAGGGTGGTTAAAAAATAAAATAAATAAAAAATAAAACCTGCACTTCTCAATTTCCCAACATATTTGCTAAACAATAAGCATCCTCTGTATGAAATCCACTGTTTTCTCCGCTAATATTTTCTTTGTTTTCTTTTCCCTCGTTCCACTTATGTCATTCCTTTCATGACCATTTTGGGAGATAATGGGTATCATTGTATCTTTCAAAATGTCCACTGATATTCTATATCAGTGCTATTCCACCGTCATGGCATCCTGGGCACACTGTTTTTCCCTCCAATATCCAATATAACCTTCAATTATTCCTCAGGAACCGGATTATAATTCACATTTTTTATTATTTTAGCAGATTCCTTTGATGGAAATCAAGTTATTCCAACTTGGAAGGTTGACCAGACTTTTGGAAAATTTTAACATATCATTACCTATTCTACATTGCAGAAGCTACAAAAATGTCCGTTTAAAATATGTGTGCATATGCATGTGCCTTTGTGTTTGAGTGTAAAGAGGGAGAGAGAATGACAGTCACCAATTTATTTTCTTTTTGCAATCCGTTGGATGAGTTTAAATTTTCTGTAATCGCTTTGTAGGGGGGTTGGAGAGACCCCACTATTTTAAATATTAATGTCGTTTTTATCATTACATAATGATTACTGTATTCATCAAAATATCTGTAAAGATAACTTGATAACATTTATACATTTTTTTCAAAACATTCATATTATGAAAGATATTTAAGAAGTAAAGGAGTTAGAATTAAAAAAATCTTACAACCTCAGCCGGTCTCAGCTAACCCTGGTCTCCTGCTTTCTAGGCAAGTATGCTGACCACTGCACTTACTTGGGGGTTTAGACTCGGAAGTAAAGTGGCGGAGCTAGAGAGATTATCTAGTGGTCAGCATACTAACTCGGTAAGCAGGAGACCCGGGTTCGAGTACCGGCTGAGGATAGTTAGATTTTTTATTATATTCCCTTGCATTTATTGTATAAAATTTAATGTGTTGGGCTCTCTTATCGTTATAATACAGGTACCACACTTATTGATCATTTACCAATCTCAAATATTATTGCACACTATCAAGAATGCTAATTATTATTATTATTATTATCTTTCCAATTATTTTATAAATTTGATTGCAATTCTTTGAGGTATGCTGCTACCTGTAAAACAGAAATTTAGCGAACCAGATTTGTTTGTTCAGGATTTAATAATTCTCTATTCGATACAGATTTTCCCCAAAATCTTGTTTTTGAAGGAGAGTAGAAGGTCATTAAGTTTTCTTTTGGAATGATAATTCAAAAAGCAATATATGGTATTTCAAATTTCCAAATTATCTTCATTATGCGTATTAAGCTTTTGATCCTCATTTTTTATAGTACATATATTTTTCATATATGTGATAAATTCTGTTTGTTTGTAAAAATAATGAAATTTATCACATTATCAGCGTCAGATATATATTTTATTACCTAATGATTTTAATTATTAAGTATTAATAATATAGCAACCGGTTTTTTCTTCATATATCCATGTCATGCTTTTAATAAAACAGTACGTTGAAATAATTTCCTGTGTTGATTATTTAAGGAGGGTATTAAGTAATTATTCAATTATAATTCAACAATAATTATAGTTAACTTGTCTTTAATGCCTTCCTTTGCATTAAAAAGCTGGCAGCTCCTGTTATCCCAGCTTCTGCGGCCACAGTGAACAAATCACAAGGTCAGGCACAAAACAATGTTGAAATCTATTTTTGCGAGTCTGTTTTTCGCATGGACGGCTGTATATTCATTATCCCATTCCAGGAATTGAAAAAAAAAAATACCAAGGTTTTTATTGTTGGCGATGAATATCAAGGGAATTTACTAACTAAAGCAGTAAAGTATTCACACAGAATACTTGAGGTTGTTTTGAGGAAATATTAGAAAAATACTCTTTGTCTAAAACATTTTGTGATTTTTTTAATTGACAATTGGTATTTTTCGAGTTAATTTATGACCGGTTAGTTTGCGGATACGGGGGGGGGGGGGGCACACTATTACCTTAGAATATTAATTTTAATGTTAGGCACCACGATTAGTTGAGGCTATAAAATAGACGAATGACTTAACTACAGCCTAACTGTTTCTAACGAAATTATCTTATTGAAGACGCACTTACTGCACCAATCTTATTAGCCTATATTTGAATTATCATTTTAGTAATAGAATCGTGTTACATGGCATTTAAATGAAATAACTCCCTCAGGAGGGCCAAATACTTAAAATTTTCAATCTACGATCTGATTACAGCTCTCTCTGGTGAGGAACTATAGCTGGTGCCAAAGATAGAAACCACATTTTATATTTAACCTTGCAATGCCAACTTCAGTGTTGCCACCTCTTTGTACTAGTGTACTAATCCTAATATGTATTACAATATAAAGGCTTTTACAACCCTTTTGGAGAACATCCTCTCATTAGGTATTAATTTTTCTCTCTCTATTTTTAGTTACCTATTTTTTTAATAATTGTTCAATTTTTTTTTTGTTACAGGTGAGTACATTTTTGAAGCACTTATCGAGTTAAATGTCGTACAGGTTAGTGATTCTTTCAGAAATTATAAACCCCCTTTATTTTAGCATCCCCCCCCCCTGATGGGAATGGTCACCAAAATATAGTTATTAATTAATCCATATATATANCATCGTATCACACACACACACATATATATATATATATATATATATATATATGTGTGTGTGTACATAGACGCTTTCATGTAGAGTATCTCATGATCTATGTACCAAGCAATGTGTCTGCAACAGCCGTTCGAAATAACATATTGCGATTTTTTTCTGTAAATATGGTATTAAAAATCTGTGTCTTTTCAGAGAGTATCAGTCCTTCTAAAAAAAGGGGGTTTTTACGTACGAATCAGCTAAAACGTTTTATATTCAATAAATAAATATCTATTATTGTTGAAATTTACATTTTCTTCATATATTCCTCTTATATCTTCATTAATTTAGATTGTCTCAAGAAGCGGATCTTCTCCGTGATTTACTTAATTAGCAAAAATGTGACGTACAATACAACATTCGTTATTATAAACCTTCAAATGTTTTCTTTTTTTACTCACGCATATAGTGGTTAATAAAGAAAATACGAGGGGCGCCAGGCTAGCTCAGGGGATCCGTACGGGTCTCGCAATCCTGACGCCGCGGGTTCAAATCCCGCCCAAGTCAATCTTTTATTTATAATATAGAAGCTTGTCCTGAGCCATGGGTGTTTAAAATAGGGTGGCAACCTTAGATAGCCCCTTCCTCCATGACCCTAAGTGGTTGAATGGAAGGCTAACACGCAAAAAAAGAAAAAAAAAAAAAAAGAAAAGAAAATACGACATATGTATATTTCTATAGGATTTGCAATTCCCTATCTATTACAGAAAAAAATCACACTAATATATCTCGAATGGTTGTTGCAGAGATATTTGCCTGGAACATGGAGATAGAGATTCCTTGGATGTGTGTATGCATTTTTGCACTCAGATGTCTGAAATTGAATGATGAATCTAAATCTTGACATACATTCTTGACTTTTTCTCGCATTATCCCAAGTATTGGCACGTTCTAGATGCTTGGTTTCTGCAGCTTATGGTGTACGGCCGACCCACCGTTTCAGAAGTTCGTTTTTAATGGACAGAATGAGTGGAGAACCTTCATTCATTATCTACTATTCTAAATTTCCCTTTTCTGTCTTCAGAAGGAGAATTTCAGCAGAATTTAAAGCAGACCCCTTCGGAAGGGCGTGAAATTCCCATTTAGTAGACATTGTTTGAATAGATCTTCTTCCATTTCTTTACTTTTCCTCATCATCATTACACTCAGCAATCCCAGTAAAGAATATCATTTGTCCAATCTTTACCTCCTCCCCACCCATCCTCATTCTTTCTCCCCTTCTTACCCTCCCATCCCTATAACAGTTTTTATCCCTATCTCTTTTTCCCCATTCATCCCTATCAGCATTTCTTCTCTCCCCACTACTCCCCATCGGGAATATAAATACTGAATTCAGATTTAGTGTTTTCCTTTTCCTATAAGAAAATTATTTGCTTATAATAGTTTTATTTATTATCATTATTATAATTTATTTTTATTGGTAATTTAAATAAAATAATAAAATGATTACACCATTTACGTTATTTATTAAAATTAGTATTCTTTATTAAACTTGTTAATCAATATTTTATCTGTTGTTTTACTTTTAAAAAGATTATTTATTTTGATTAGATTAAATGATAAGATTAGAGTAATTTTGAATCGATTCTGTTAATATAATTCCCATCTATTAAATATCCTACACTTCTGATTATCGCTGAAGTAACTTTTAGCGTTTTGTGTTGAAATCTAAGTATGATTTGTATGGTAAGCCTTACCTGTGTATATATGTTGTAACAGGTTAATCGCTCGCAAGTTCAGTTAGTACAACTAATTCGCGAATTCTAAGTTATGATCATTCTGGGGGGGGGGGGGGGGTTATACTGTGTTATTAGCAAATAAAATTATATGCCGTAAGACCTGTCGGGCCGCGTATTTTCTTCTGGCCGATTACTATAATTCAAGTTTCGAATTTGTAGTAAGTAATAATTTTTTTTTTTTGGTGCGGGGGTTTAATTTGCAATAATTATTTCAATACAAACCAAGGTACAATAATATAATAGAGAATAAAAAAAGTATTTTTGCCGCTTTGGGCGATTAATTTAGTTTTCGAGCATTGAAACTCGACATCTAATTTGTTTAAAATGAAATGTTTTAGCAGCCATATAGTGAAATTGAACTTTAGGAGTGGGGGTTTAATTGAAGCGTAAATTTTAACTTAATTTTTATTGGCCACAATAAGCTTATTTTTTTAATAGGCTTTTAATTGGGGAGAAAAAAAAAGACTGAGTTCGTTATTGTTTAAAATCAGCCAAGGAGGCAGGTGTTGCCTGAAATGTCAAGAACGAATATAATACTTTTTTTTTTTGCCGAAGCTATCATAATACTAATATTAATGCAATGGACTCAATCTATACCTCTTAACTGTCAAAACCGACTTAAGCCGTTTATCGTTATGAATTTTGGGAATGTCATTTTAAAATTTAAAGTGATCTATTGAGCTAGACAGACAAACTAAAGGGGGGTCAAATTAAAGGTCAAGTTTCAGTAAATCCTTTCTTTTTATTTTATTTTATATTTTTTAAACATCCTGTTTTTAAAGCGATGGTGTTATATTCAGTTTAGAGCCATGAAACTAAACAAGGATTTTCTATGGGATGTTGGTTGACCGTTGATAATCAGGAGGGTGATCAAAAGAAATTGGTGAACCAATATGGTTTTATTTTAGCCAAATTTTCGGCCTGAATTTCAGGCCTTCTTCAGGGATAAGGGGATAACGAAGGAGAGAGTTTTGACTCGCGTGTTTCAACCCATTGTTGCTGGGGTCCTGCACCATGGGATAGATTCGATCCTCCAAACAAGGATTTGTATCTTGACGAAATAAATATTTTAATATTAGGAATATTCCAGAGGGGATACATATGGAATGGTCCAATATAAGATTCATCAAATGCTATGAAATTAGCTTAGTATATGCAGCAGCGACGGAAATGTTTTTAATTATGTTTATTATTTACATTAGCGATGTAAAAAAAACTGTTCATCGGATGTTTTAATTAAAATTCACCAGCTGAATAATATAAATAATACGTTAATTGTGATAACCAAACTGTGCTTGAGTTGTGAACACCACAAGTTTTATTGGATTTCCGTTATTGGTTGCAGTAACAATTTCATTTAACAATTTTAACTGTTCTGCATCACTAAAAATTTACCAGTCGGACAATTCATCTGCCGCAGAGTAATTGGATCTGATTTAAAATGTCAGTCTAATCAAATTTTCATGGTTTCCACTTGCTGTGACCCGTATTGCCTCGTCCATAACAAAATGTCACAAATCAAATTTCCATGGATTCCACTTGCTATGGAAAATGTCACATAAACGTCGTTCTCCGATGAAATTAACTGTCGTAATGATCCTGGGTTGAGGTAGCCTTCCAATTAAAAGTTTTAACTAAGGGAACATTCTTGGTTAGATGAGACTTTTTAATACATTTTTTTTCTTGCATTATTACTTTTTTTTTCTTTTATTTATCATGAATCCATCGCCTTCCTATTTATTGAATGATTGTAAATTTGATTTCCCCAAAGCGATCTCGTCTCTTATGCAAGCATATTCTAATTACAACTGATTAAACTGGTATCATTTCTTCATTGGTTATTGCTAAATTTATAATTTAGATCCGATGTATTCATGTCAGGGGATCAAATAAAAGGGCGTAACATCAAAGATTATTTAAGGTGCACTTGGCTTTAGATGTCAGAGCCACATCATCAGCACTTAGCTGGTCGATGTCTACCCGGATTTAACACTTACTTACTCTCAGCTCTTATAGGAGCACCTCCAGCGACAGTCTGCCTTAATTTCTCTATCGATGTAGCTAGTTTATGGAGTATTTTTTTTTTCTTCTCTCATGGTAGTTGATTGAAATGAGAGGTGAGAAGCACCATTGTTGATTTTGAAGCGCACTGTTTGACTCGATTTCGACGCTCTGAGCCAGTCCAGTCGGAGGTAGACTCGGTTCAGCTGAGCGCGGATGAAGAAAGACGTCTCGACGTCCAATCTGCTCTGTGCTCTTCAGTAAAAACCATCACAAAAATGGTGGTTCTGACCTCTTATTTCAGTCACCCGCCATGAGAAAGAAAACCTCTACCTACCAGCTATATCGAAAGAGAAAAACAAACAGTACACCTAAAGGAATTGACTAGCCAAGAGCGCTAACCTCATCGACATTGGAGGTCGTGGTGGCTTATTTCGCCCACCTGGCGCCAAAGTACCATCCCCACGAGAAATATGTTCGATATTTATTTTAAGAGTAATGCTGAAAGAGGATTTGGAGTACTGCCCACAGCCTGATATAAGCACACCTCCTTCCTCTGGAATTCATATAGGCATTGTCAGCGCCAACAGCTGATCATTGGCGAAGTCCGAGCAATATTCTAAATAATCCTCGCAGTCACCCCTCCCCCTGTGAAGAGTGTGCGATTTAGGAAGTCATAGCTTATCTTACTTCTGTGAGAGTGCTCCGATAAACCTTGTTTGTCCTTCCTGTATCGAGAGTGTGAGAATCCACTTGGAAAATAGAGTAAACATGTGACTCTCTTTTTCTTATTCAGTTTATCAAAATATAGTTCACTCCTCGCAGATTTTCCCTTTAGACTTTTGAAGAAAAAAATAAATTCAATTCTTCACTGATCGATACAGGAGAAGCTAACACAATATAAAATTTGGTCCATTGAATGTATTGCGCCTTTAAAATATTTGTTGAATGAAGAATCTGAATTAGTTTTTTTTTTTTTTTTTTTCCTAATCGTTAGTATTCTTTGGGTTGGTAGAGAAGGCGATTAATAGAGAAAGACTTAACTGATGAGCCGTCTATATTTTTTTAAATTGTTACAGATACGAAAAAATTAAAATAACATAACAGGGATGTGATTTTAAACATTTTTCAACTTCACTATTCGAAAAATTCATATTAAGGAAAATATTTTAAAAATTAGCTTCAAGGATTATGTGGGACCACTTATGTATGAAATACTGACCCTAATTGGGTATTTAGGTTTTCTATTGTAAACGTTGTCTTCAACTTTCGCATGGTCGTAAGTGTTGCAAATTAGAATTATTAACGCTATAAGTGGAGAATATATTTTCTAACATTTATGTAACAATATATTTTTACGAATAACAATTATTAAAGAAGAGGCATATTTAAGAATGTTGCTAGGAGTGTTGAGTGTTTCTCTTAGTCTTTTATTCAATTTATTTAGCCGGTGTTTATTATCTTCTCTAGCATTTAGGATCAATATTATTTTCATCCTAAATAAAAATCTGCTTATTATTAAATAATGATTTTAGTTGTGGTATTTAATCCCACGTTAATTTTATACAAGAAATGCAAGGGAATAGAATGAAAAATCTTACTACCTCAGCCGGGACTCGAACCCGGGTCTTCCCCTTCCCGGGCCCGGGTTCGAGTCTCGGCTGAGGTAATAAGATTTTTTTTAAATTCTATTCCCTTGCATTTGTTGTAAAAAAAACCCCTGCTTAGCAGCCTTTTTCCTGCATGACGTTTATTATTATTATTATTACTTTATCATGTAGAAATTATGTAGATGTTTATTTGTGTGTATTTCAGCACGTTGGCTATTTTTTTTTCTTTGTCGCTTTCGACATTAATATGAGATTCAAAAATGTTATAGGGGAGTATACCCGATTGAAACATATATCCATCTTCATTAACATTATACATTCAATCTTATGTCCTTTATCTAAAATAATTTTGCGATACTTATTTTCAATCTCAGTTTTAGGATAAACAATTGTTAAGTTAAATATTTACGAAAGTAACTATGAATATTAAGTGTTTCATCCACTTACCCCTCCGGAAGAGTGTAGAGCCAGCCATTGGAATAAGGGTAATATTCCATCTGCAATTTTTAAGTTCCATATCTGCTGAATTAAGTTCTCTTTATATTTGTCTGCAATGCATTATGAATAGAGTGTAGTTCCGATATAAATCGGAATTAATACACAGAGCAGCCTTATTTGTCGGAAGGGGAAGTTGTGAGGGTAGGCTCTGCCATATTTTTAGCGAGGGTCGGTCTCTGGACGAGAGGAGGCGGACAAAGACGGGCTGAAGAACCACCACCGCCGAGTTCAACAACCAGAAGATTCGCAACAGTTTTCAGGAGTTCCTGGGCCCCGGACAATACTTCTCTCGTCTTCCTTGGGCCGTCAGAGAGTTCTCTCTCTCTCTCTGGATTGGAGGAGTACGTCGCGCAAGAGCTGCGTCCCCAAGCAGATTTCCCATCTCTCAGTAGAAGCGGCCATAGATAAGTGTTAGTGAGGAAATGTAATTTACAGGTCGGAAGAACGAAGGCTGTAAGAGGTGGGTACGCTAAACCCAGCTAAAAGGAACAGTGAGAGATGCGTTTAGCCATCGCATTTATTTTCGTCAATATATTCCTTATTAAGCGTTAATTGTATAAATTATATACTTTTTAAAATTTTATTTCACACTTATTATGTCCTTTTAATGTTCAATAATTCAAATAAAAACTGTGATATCACGATTATAAATTTTGGCCTTCCTTTAAAACTAAACCCATCCCCTCCCCACCCTCACACTTAATTTCAACCCAAAAAAGAAATAATTTAGCGGTTTGAAATAAAAAACTTATCTGACAAAAAATACTGGTTTAATTTTTAAATATTTTTATTTGTGGTTTTATTTATCCCACGTAAATTATAAATAATTAATGAGAGGGAACAGAAAATAAAAAACTATCTGTCCTCGCCAGGAATCGAACCTGGATCTCTTGCTATCCGGGCCTCGCGTGCTGACCATTACACCACAAGGACAGGCTAGTTATCTCACTCTATTCCC
>KZ807922.1:241016-261707 GCA_000696205.2 Oncopeltus fasciatus
ATATATATATGTGATTTAATTACTACTCAACTTTTAACATGTTGTTAATAGATACATTTCTCTACTCTTAATTACAAGTAAGTTACTTCTAAACTTTTTACAAGCTGTTAGTTGACACATTTTCATCTACTCTCAATTACATGTAACGACTGAACTCTTTAATTAGAGGCGTTAATAGATACAATTTTCTATTATTAATTACAATTAAATTACAACTAAGCCTTTTACTAGAAAATAGTTGAAACATTTTTCTACTCTCAATTACTAGATAGAATATGTAGTTGTTCTCCATCAGCTACTAAATACTTATTGCTAGTTTCCCAATGGAAAAGAAGAAAAATAAATTTATTTATCAAGAACATTGTTCGTTCTGTACAAAATTTGGAGAAACTTCTTTGCAATATAAATTATTTACTCTTATTATTATTATGTATAAAAAAATAGTCATTTATATACTCTAAATTACAAAATAAATTTAATCATTATATTCGATCTGTGACATGGCTATCGGTTAAAAGATTAACAAACTTAATTAAACTCGGGAATGAAATTTCTCAGGGTTGACAATTATGTATTATAATTGTGAGTAAAGTTTTGTTGTATTTTTTAAAGATTTTATATTGTTTGATTTTTAATTTTTTAAAATGAATAAATGTTGTTTTATAGCAATAATTAATACATCCTCTTGTAAATTAAATTATCATTTTCTTTGAAGTTCATAGATAATTCTAAAATTATATATATAAATAAAATTATATNNNAACTGAGTGCCATTGAGAGAGGGACTATCTGGATATAATCACCGTATTCTAACTCTATTTCAAACGTAACCCTACTAATGCCTATGTCACTCGGCCGTTTTTTATTATTTTCCATTAAAAAAATTGCCTCAATTGACTCAGACCCCCTACACCAAACAAATTCGCTCAACTAAGCCGCTGCTCCATTTGATTTTTAATATTTCTTATAACGTTTTATATATATCCTGTATATTTGTTTCCTTGGTTTGTGTATGTATTTTTAAAGACACCTTGTGAAACATTAACCAGCCAAAGCACACCTGCACTATCATATAAATTTATAATTTTAATGTTTTGATACTTACCATAGACTACATAAATAAAATAATAATGAGTTAGGAGTCCTCCTGTAATCAGGCGCGTCAGTCTTTATGTATTTCACTCACACTGAGCTAGACACACACACACATACACATACACCTATGTATTCACGTATAATATAAGCTCTTGTCCCCTGAGGTTTTGCTTAAAGTAATTGTACAAGGCTGTACGCTGTTTCGAGTAGATAATATACCCTGAAGGTGTGTAGTCTTGTCTAGTTTTACATCTACCCTTCATCCCCTAAGTGGACAGTATATGGTACAGACAGAGAAATATAACCTCAGTTCCTGACTTGTTACATATACCGCTCCAGCATCGCTGTTCCGAGCTGAGCCTACTTGTCGTCACCGATGCAATGGCAGCTCAAGCAGGAAGAGGTGTTAGCCTTGTTGATTACGCCCCATGGAGGGAGGGGGTAAGATAACCTGCGATCTCCAGGGAGGTACTGACTTGTGGAAATCACTCGATAGGTGTAGGAAGCGAGTTCTCTCCAGCCCTTTACGCAATGGCTACTGGACAAGCGTCTCTCGCCTTTGCGTTGGGTAACTCGCTAAAAAGTCATCCACTTTTACTTGGGATTCATTTTAGACCGGAGGGGGGGGGGACGGGAATACACACATAATAATCTCATATTGAATTTCTAAATATTTTGTTCTTAAACAAATACAAATGTTGTTATTTCTAAAACAATTCAACCTATGTTCTTTCCAAATCACTAAAAAAAACCACCATTAGTTTCAAAAATGAAATACAGTTTCGTCTAGATTTATCATGAATATTTTTGAAGTTTAACAATTTTTAAAATTTATCTAAATATATAGTTTATGCACAAACAGTACTTTTTCTAATGATTTAAAAAAGTTGTATTTCTAATTTTTATATAATTAATTTTTTACTATTTTACTTGTTTTAATAACGTATAGTTGTTGTTTTTTACCCACGTTACTGCAGATAAATAAATATTTTTTTAAGTTATTTGACAGTTTCTCCTTTTAACAATTTAATTTTTTATTTTTAAATATTTTTTATTCGCGCGATTTTTGATAAATTCCTTCAACTATTAACCACCCCGTTTGCTTGCGCTCAGACACATTTTATGTGCATGGCATTAAGTCCATTCTTTTGAAATGTATTTAATGAAATTCGCTATATGAGCTCTTTGCCGCTAAATGTTGAATTAATGCTTCAGTGGCTGATATTATGTGAAGGGTGAGGGGGTAAGGAAAGAAATAAATAAAGTACGTTGTTTTGAAGAAAAATTTCATTCATAATATTCATTTCATTTATTTTGTAATTCTGGAGTATTTCAGAATATATCTTTTCCATAAAATGTTTTGGGAGAGAAGATTCATATGTATTTAGCTTGATAAGTGGAAAACAAATTTGTCATTCGAATATATTTCCGTAAACTGCTCATTAGTTTATTGATCTGCGAAATTATACGAAAGGGAGGAGATTTTAGAGGAAGACTCAATTAAAAAGTGATTATTATATTTTTTTTTTCTTTCCCTACCTTTTTATCAAGAAGTAACTGAAGATAGTAAGTATGAAAGAGAAGTAATGCCTAGTGCTGGGGATTTGAGACCCTCTCTGGGCTTTTGTTAAGAAATAAAAGCGTGCCCAATGCCAGGGTGGTTTAGAATGGAGCGACTACCTGTAGATGCTCTCCCTCCAACGTGGTTGGGAGGTAAAATAATATGNATTTAATGATGTTTGAAATTCTTCTCCTGGTCGGATTTATCAAACTTTGGTATTTCGACTTATGTTAGTCTTTTGGAAAATCTTTCTTTAGCTATATACATTGCTACTATGCCATGAATATCAACATTTTTTACATATCCTTAGAAGAAGCTAAAAAATATGGTCCGTTCAAAAGTTTTATATATATAAACACACATTTACTTCTCTGAACGCGCTCTATGCCCACGAATTTTAAAATAAATAAACATAATTCAATATTCAAGTCGTACTGGAATAACTGCGAAATTATAGTAGCTAAGACAATTGACCTACAGAGAGTAAAGAATTCAATGCAATTATTAGATGGTTTTAGTTGGGGTTCGGTCAAGGTAGATAAAAAAAAAAGTGTTTTTTTTTTAAAAGATTATCTGCCAACGTTTTGGCTTACATTGTAAGCCATCTTCAAGGACTGAGTCATGGAAATGTGAACTTAGGGACAGGACGTCCTCTCTCGTCTTCATGATAGCCCTGAAGATGGGTTACCATGTAAGCCGAAACGTTGGCAGATAATCTTTTTAAAAAATAACTTTTTTTTAATTTGTATTTTTTTTTGGATCTACCTTGACCGAACCCCAACTAAAATCATCTAATAATAATATCTAGGGTCAAAAAACTCTCCTTTTGAATTTTATGCAATTTTTATTTTATATTTTCATATGTTGAGCCAAAGATGTCATTTTCATAGCTCAGGCATTATGACCAAATAGGCAGAATAAAACTATTGAAAAATGTGCTGTGTGCAAGATATTTTTAAATAAAGATTTATATTTACAAAAAAAAAGTATATGTGTGAGTCCATAGTGCGAAGGATTTGTGTTTATACTCTACCTTCTTCAGTATTGAAGCTTATTCTTGCAAAATGTTAAGAAATATTCGTTAATGAGTGAAGTCGATTGATGGAGAGGTAATTTAGAAATAGAAAAATCATTAGATTTATGGAAAAAATGATGGGTATAATAAATGTTAAATGCTATTTTCTAAATTTAAAAAAATATTATCTGTTTAATTATTTCTTAAAATGCACGTTTAGGGAAATATTTAAGAATGTATTTTGGAGTATTAGGCGGCCTACCCATAAGATCCCAAATCGATATTAAGGAAGATGTAATATCGATTTAATAAGTAATAAGATAAGTAATAAGATTATTACAATTCACTGAATATATTTTGGTTTAAATCTAATCATGTGAAGGATGGTAAGGGGGATAGAATTAATATCCAATTTTTCAACTTTTATGTTTCATAAACATTTTTATAAAGAACGCTTATTAGGAAAATATTTGCGATGGCTGAGTACTTCTTTCACTCTTCTTTTACTGCAGATCGAGAGCCACATACACATGGTCATACCTTTTACGCTCATTCTCCTCGCCGGGTTCTAAAATGAAATTGGCCACATATTTACGTCTAATGTGCTAAGATTACGCAGCTCCTGCGTCACGTACTTGTTATGTATTTTGCAATACTCAATGGAGATGTAGCGATACAGCGGGATTCAGCCGATGCTCCTCGTGTTCCAGTGCCCTCTGTGTGTTAGGACGACAGATCTCTTGCGGTCGCCCCCGTGCCACAGTAATGAGCTGGCGGCGTTTGATCTGCGCTAACCTCCCACCGCCTTGTTGTTCTTGTGACCCCCTGGGATTCCGCCATCCTCTGAGCCGATGACCCGGAGGAACCGTTCCATTCTTCTGGGTCGTGCGTTTGACGTACGTTTTTGTAGTTGATTGCCTCAAAACGTTCTGGCAATTCGGCTTTTTGGCAAGTAAAATTAGGTAGCTGGCAGTAAACAATGCTCAGTTATACGAATTTAGAAGACTTAAAAGGTCTGGTGGTTAAGATAGTGGGCCCTGGGCCAAAAGGTTCCACTTTCCATGGTCACAATGCAGAGGTTTTCTTTCTTTCTCTGCCTCTGTTTATTTTGACAAGGAGGATTCTTGGTGTGCATCTGGGGAACACCCAGCGTTAATTGGGAATCAGTCTTCATTCAATGGGGAACATATCAGGTGGCCAGAACTGAGTGCTGACCTGACCATACGCCTTTTCTAGTGGTGTCGAGAATAAACACATCATTAACATGTATTTTCCCCTGGGCCTTTAGCCTAGTGTGAGACTTTGTATGTTTTTTTTAAAGCTAAAAGTCATTAGTTTACTCCTAGCAGATACATTTTTTTTTATTGCAACACAAATTTATCCCGACAAATATCTCTTAATTATAAAGAAAATATTCCCTAACACAGCGAACCCTAAAAATTCAATTTTTGTGCACCAATCAGACCCGCAACAAGCCGTAGAAACCCATATAACACATTTTAAGGATGAGTTTATTCTCCCTCCACCCACGGCACATTGCAGGAGATGTGTTGACACCTCAATGAATAATGGTTTCAAATTAGGGCTGGGTGTTTACAGAAATATGAAGGGACTCTCCTGAGTTATCATAAACAGTAGCACAGAAAGAAGAAACTGACTTAAAAGGTCAGTTTTATTAATGGGTAATATCAAGCTGTATGAACATTGAACCTGGGCCCTTTGGCACAGAAGTCTACTACTACCTTGATCGCCTGGCCACCCTGCCGTTTATGATAAATGCATAAATATATAATTATTGTTAATAAATTTTGGACATTTTTCCTTCCACTTACATTATTGTTTTAATTTATGTTTCAGGTGAGTTAATCAGTATAGCAAGAGCTCCGCTATGTTTATATGCGTTTCATCTTTCTCAGTGAGTTATTCATTTACAAAGCTATATCTAAAAATATCATTATTATATAAACAAACGTAAGTTAGTAACCAATTTTTATTTATATGTATGCATTTGCTAAATAATAAACTATTTGCTTTAACAATTCAATAACTAGTGAATTCAACGTTTACTATTAGTAGTTTTTGAGAGAGAGAAGTTTATTGGTTTATTTATTTTTTTCTAAAATATAATTTTTTTTATTTGCGAACTCTTCAGAAATAAACTATTAAATATTTTGGGATTTATTTGAAATTGTATTTTATTTAATTAATAGATGCATTGGTAGTTGTTACTGTGAAAATGTATTTTCTACTTTGAAGTCGAAGCATCTACTATTACAATTTTATTGCTTATGAATTTAATCTTTAAATAATTAATAATTTAATTTTTGATACAAAATGCCATTCTAAAGTTGTTGTTTTTTTGGAACTTTTGTTTAAAGGAATGCAGCCGTTAACATTAAGATACCAAGTCATTCACGAATAATTTACAATTTCTTTAAGTGTAATCACATGGCGTAACTTTCTGAATGATCTAAAAGAATCCACCACGCGGTCACTAATTCCTTACAGATAATTTATCCTCTTGACATTTAAAATATTACTTATAATTCAATAGTATTTTATTTGAAGTGTAGCTGATGCAAATAAATTGTGTATTTTCCTTGAAAATATGGTTCGGTTTTGAAATTAGATGGTGCAGTGTAGCGGACAAGTCAAGCACTCGACAAATTTTCTTGTTTATATTATTTGCCTTCATACGAAATAAAAGATGTCATAAACTGAAAGAAAACAAAGCGGTATATCTCTGTGAGGACCAACCAATTTTATCTCCCTGTCAAACGCCAGTCTGTTTGTGTATTTCTCTAACCTCTTTGCGTGCGAGTTAGTGTTTACTCTGGATGTTTTAAGTGATTTATTTATGGGCTAACTCTTTTATGATTAGTCTAACTCCTTGAAATAGTTACAAATGTTTATCGTCTGATTTTATGTTCTTGTTTTCCAATAGTACTAATGGTAATAATACACAACACAAATGTAGATTATGATTTCAAAATCACTCCCAAATAAGACTCGAAGATAATTGGAAACTCCAAATTAACTCCATCGTCACTACTCATTAAAGACTAAGGCCTTAAGTTGCATTAATTTAGCGAAATTTACATTGTGTTAAGAAAAACTGCAGTAGTACTTTAACCAAAAGAGTAAACTGTGACACTTATATTCATTCACATGTATGTGTGTGTTAATGTCTATACAGAGCGTTCAGGCTTATACAAATATATTTAATGGGTAAGATAAATTATTGAACACCTTGTTTGACTCCACTAACTGACTGTAAATATTAGAATTTTCAAAAGGTTAAGTTCGATTTTCAGTTCAATCAAATCAATGGGAATAAAGTATTCACTGTCAATGGCCAATTGCGATTAAAAAGAACTCTATTAACCCAGTGCGAGTGAAATTTAGTTAAAAATAAATAAATAAATCAACACTGATTTCTAGATAAATAAAATATTCAAGAAGTTATACAGCGAAAGAACCTCACAGTTTGTACTGTATGTTTTGATAAGGTGGTATGTAGCTCCCAAATGCGCTCATACTTTAATTTTATGTATGAGTATAATAATATAGAGTAAAATTAGTATATTTTTTTCGTTGGGTTTCGGTTAAGGTAGATCCAAAAAATACAATTTAAAAAAAATGTATATGTATAATAAGTGTAAAATGGAATTTTCTCATGATTATGATCAATAACAATAGTTACGAAAATTACTTTTAAAGTAACAAATTTACTAATGTTACAAAGGTTGAACGCTACCCTAAGTATTTCTTCCCGGTCAGTCTAGAGCAAGCTTAGTGGTCATAATTTTTACGCTCAATGTTCTCTCCAATTTGCAAATTATAATTTTTAATTTGCTCTTATTTATATTCATCCATTTTTAACGAAAGATGGAAAATCTCATTATATTAGAGAAGCAGGTATTTTTTTTTTTGTAAGTGTAATCCATGGCGCATACAGCATGTACTTCAGGTAGAATTGATTGCTGTCCGCAAGTGGAAATATCTTAGAAATAACTAATAATAGATACATTTGCTGAAAATTTAAAATGAACTAAAAAGCGAAGAACTTGAACGGAAAGATCTAAAATATGATATACTTAGAAGAGTAAATCCAGTTTTGAAGTATATGCGAATTGCTTAGTCTGCGTATAGGGAAGACATTGCAATCCCTCGCCAGAATTAGTGCTGAACTTGGTCGGATCGAAGGCGAATCAGAGGATGTTGTGACGTCATCTCTGACGTCATCAACCCCTGACGAGGGGAGCAGTCACTGACACAAGCTCATGAATACCACTGTCGTCAAAGTGATGAGAACTCTGATCATCACATCTTGCCCCACTTAATTGTCTTGTACCACTTCATCACATCCACACTCACATACTGTTCTCATCATCATTTGAACATACATCCGTTATGTTCATATCCTCATATATGTGTAAGAAATACAGATATAATATATATTATATATATATATGTGTATATATATATATATGTGTATATATATATATATATATATAATATACATGTGTACAAAGTTTTTAATGCTGCAGAAACAGTCAGGATTTCGGCCAAGATTGGAAAAATATAACATATTGAGTAATTATTTTATTATTGCGACTTAACTTGTAAGTCATCATCAGGGCTGAAATACCATACTCACTATTACACTTAAGAAATTATTATAGATCGTACAGACTGAGATGTGGTATGTTATAAGACATAAGTATATCATTGTATGTCTTATAATATTCCACATCTCTGCGAGTTATTTCCAGGAAAAAATCTATTATTTTATATGTGTAATATTGTGTATTGTATTTCAGCCCTGATAATGGTCTACAAGTTAAGTTGAAACGTCTTCAATAATAAAATAACTACCCAATAATTTTGGAATATTTCATTTTTCTGATCCTGGCCAAAACTCTGATTTCTCCAACATGATACTCGACGGCCAACACCAGCCGAAGTGTTTATTGTATTATATAAGTATAATAATTATTCATAAATTTAATCATTGCAGGAAGCATTTGATTTCTTATTGCTCGTAACTAATGTATTTCAGGAAATTTAGTTAAAGGAAATGTAGCTTTTTGAAAGAAAAAAAAAAATATTCTAACCCGTTCCTACTTTCCTACTCTTTTGTCCAAAATCTTCTTCTCGTCCATGCATTATCGAGCTCCTTTGTCTGCAATTTAACTAATGAAGAATCTAATGTCAGCGTTCTATCCCACGAGTCGTTGGTGGAATTTTTTAAGTTGTAGAATTTTGAGGATTTATAAAACCAAATTTTAAAACACTAATTTCTTAATTAGTATATAGTGCTATGAAAATTGTATCAAATTCTGCATTTTACCTTTTTCCTCCTACATTATTTTCTTTCTGAGGAAATAAAAGTTTTCAGAATTCCGATTGCATTGAGGTTTCCTCCTGGAAGTACTGATGTGCTCCTAGGAACACCCATCCCTTAATCGGTACCATTCTTCATTGAATTCAAAAGAAAACTTTTGGTTTTTTAAGAATATGGCGTACTAGCGTGGCTTTTTTTTTTTTTTTTACACAAGCATAAGTACTTAGCAGCTCACGATATTAGATAAATCATCAAGTTGATAAATATCAAATTTTGTATGTTTAAGCAAAAATGATTTTCATTTCTGAATTGTGCATAAAGTGGTGTTTTGTATTTCAATACATTTCTATGAGACTTTAGTGGGAGTTTGAGTTTCTTTTGAGTTGAATTAAATTCTGAAAACGCGTGATTAGAAGGAAGAGTTTAGAAACAGATCGATCGATTGATGAAAAATTATTCTTGATTGATGTATAATCAAGAAAGTATAATTAATATCTTAATTGCCTGAATATAATGAATATTAAAATTCATAATGCATTTTGATTACTGTTTACTGAATTCTACTCTTGTGGTTAGTATCTAAGTTCTGAGGATATGGTTTTCGCCTCTGAAAGCGCTCAGTGAATAAAGGATAATAATTGTGAATAATTTAAATATTATATAGCAAAATCAAATTATCTTGATTCTTATGAATGATTCTCTATCTCTCTAGCGAAGTATGGGTAAATGCGGTTAGAGTAGGCAGCTCCTGAGGAATCGGACGTTTGAGCAAATCCCACCGACCTGGAATCGCATTGATGTGGGTATGTTTCGCGGCTTCCTGGCTGGCGGCTAGGCGGTCGGACGAAGGCAACTTTCACCTGAGAGCGGCTGGGGCTCCCAACTTGTCCTTCCACGTCTCCCACTAAACCTACTTACTCCCTGGGGGGGAGAGAGATCCCCTCTTGTCGGCTGTGACTCTGGGATTCCGACCCCCGCTTGGACAGTCCTACCTGGAGCACGGCACTCTTCCGTGGCCCATGTCCGACTCGAGACTTCAAGCTGTGTGCCCGTAGGAGGACATCAGCTGGGGAGAAAATGTCTGGGATTCGATCAATGAGTTTGAAATGACTTTACATATTACATATGGACCAAGAAGTGTTTATTTTGCGAATTCCACAGAATTTCAGACCCTAATCAGTGCATAGGGATAATGAAGCGAGAGAAGCCGTTTACACCGCTTGAGCTGACTTCATCTTGAAAAATGTTGGCCAAAATAAAAACTTTTTCAAAAGGAGAGTTTTTTGACCGTAGATATTATTAGTAGATGATTTTAGTTGGGGTTCGGTCGAGCTAGATCCAAAACAAAAATACAAATTTAAAAAAGTGTATTTTTTTAAAAGATTATCTGCCAACGTTTCGGCTTAGATTGTAAGCCATCTTCAGGGCTGTAGAAATACAATGTCATGAGAATACAATAATAATTGAAATTAATATAGTAGAGAATTACAATAATGTATGTGATATCAAAATTATGAATGTAGAAAGCTATGTAAGAGAATTTAAAAAGTTTTTAAAAAACAATTAAAAAATAAATTTGAAAAACATGCAGACAATAACTTATTGAATAATAATTGAATAACATTAAAACATGTAATTCTCTATTATATTATTGTCAATTATTATTTTATTCTCATGACATAGTATTTCTACAGCCCTGAAGATGGCTTACAATGTAAGCCGAAACATTGGCAGATAATCCTTCATTAAAAAAAATACATTTTTTTTTAATTATATTTTTTTTGGGATCTACCTTGACCGAACCCCAACTTAAATAATCTGATAATAAAAACTTATATATGCCCAATGCTTGTCGTCGGACTCCAATCCTTAGTTCACATTTCCATGAAGCCAGTAGATGGCTTACAATGTAAGCCGAAACTTTGGCATATAATATTTTTAAAATATACTCTTTTTTTATATTTTTTTTGGGATCTACCTCGACCGAACCCCAACTTAAATAATCTGATAATAAAAACTTATATATGCCCAATGCTTGTCGTCGGACTCCAATCCTTACAATCCTCCCCGACGACTTAAACGAAGATGTAATTGGTAGAGAATTTTTGTTGGGGTTCGGTCAAGGTTGACCCAAAGAAAAAATACAATTTAAAAAAGAAAATGTATTTTTTTATTATCTGTCCACGTTTTGGATTACATTGTAATCTCAGGGCTGTTGAATGTCATCAGAAAAACTATATGATTTACACTATTATTAATTAAAATTGACGTAACTACAAGTAATGTGATATCAAATGCTGAGGAATAATAGCAGGATGTATTGAAAGTCCACTACACCAATATATCATGAGGGGGCGTGCTGTCGCTGAGAGGTAAGGTTTGGAAATTAGGAAAACTTAAGATGTACTTATGAATGGTGGGGGTATAAGGTGGTGAGGCGGTAGGTACAACGGGAGAGGGTCCTACATCAAAGAGTGGCAATACCAGGAACATAGTTAGGACATTATTGCGGATGAGTAGCCTAAGGAAGAAGGAGACAAGTAAGACAGGTTTATATGGGAGGAGCCTTATTTTAGTTGCTTGTAAAATAATTTGCATTGTACGCGGGTGATGATACGTGGAAAACCTCCCGCCTGAACATCATTCAACTCCCGTGTTCTCTTACACATGAGTGGAAAATTAATAATGCCACGTGGATAGTCTATACGAGAAGATCAACGAGCATTGCTCTGCAAAACATAGTTTCATACGAACGGCCATTAAACTATCTTTAAGAAAAACGTTGTAGAGTAAGAAATTAAAATAAAACACCCTTAATCTATGAGTAAAACATAGGATGAAATGAATATTAATCAAACATCTAAAACTATATAATTGTAGATTTGCCCAATCCCTGTCATCGGACTCCAACCCCTATGATCCACCCCGACGACTAAAATGATGGTGGCCTCGTGACCTCCTGGGCCTTAATGCCTAAATTAACAGAGTGTGGTGTCGACAGGCTCCGACTTAGCCTACATTTCTGAAAATGACTTAATCAAGAAAGAAGTTGACACTTATTGGCCTACAATACTGATCAAGTAAACTGCCATACCATCCTAATCCACTAGCACAGACCATGTCTTCCTACTCCAATCCCTACGACGGGGAGTCGACTCAAACGAAGATGTGACCTCCTGGGGACAGAATCTGTAAATAATTTGAGAGTGGTGTCATTGGTCACCTTCTCTCCTCATGTGATAAATATCAATTGTCATTTTTTTTAAATTCATTGTGGTGATCAAATTACAGAATGTTTTAATTTAACAGAATGTAATAAATAAATAAAAGTTTAATAAAAAAAAATTATAGATTAGTGAACGTTTTTGTTGACAATAAATTTTGTTGCACCTATTTGAATTCTTTAGATAATACCACCTAAAGTATTCTAAGGCAATGTGAGTTTTTGTATGTATGTGTATGATTATTCCTTACGATGAATCTCTGTTGACTCAACAGGCCTTTTTTTAAGGTCACATGCAACAACTACTTAAGGTTTTTGGGGGGGAGGAACTATTTTGGGCTAACCACCCTTTTCTGCACACCATTATTCTGATCACGCTTCTATTTTCAGATCGATCCGAAACATCAGCGTCTGGTTCTGCTGGGCTGAAGTGGCGCCTATCGCATTTCTGTAAATAATAAATAACTTGGAAAACACTAAGTCCAGAAAATTGAGGATTTAATTTCCTTCACATTTTGAATGATGATACAGTTTATGTATTGATATAACCTGGAAAGGCATAATCTATACTAATTAATGTAAAAATTACTTCCGAGAAAAAATTATTGAAATTTGTATTTTACACACTAGTCAATTTTATTTATAATTTTCCAACACCAATGATATTTTACTTACATTTATTTATGATTTAATTATTTCGACAAAAAAGTATAAGTAAGTTGTGTTTTATTTCTTCGACACAAAAAAAAAATCGGGAATGTTTCATATCCCATATGCTTTGAGAGGGATTTCTGAAAAAGCCAAAGTGTGCAGGTGACAGATATTTAGTTTGATGATCGCTGGCGTCATATCTCGTGTAACCCCCTCCCTTCCCCCTTTCTGAACAGACTGTCGGCTGTCTTTTGTTTTACGTGTACAGCCATAAACCCCCCCATTGTCGGGGAGATTAATAAGTCCTATTAATTTCAATTAGTCAATTCAGTTCCCGCCACCACCATAGGCGCTCTGCTTCCATAGCCCAGCCACTGGATGCTGTGATATACCACTTGATTTCATTAGATCCCATTTGGTCGTCGCGTCAAGACACACGGAGGCATGACATTACTCTTTGATCTCCTTGGTTTTGACAACAACATTGGAATTTTATTCCTCCCTTGATGACGGCCTTTGGAAGCTATGAAAACTATGATAAAATATCTATGTGTGTGTGTATAATGCTTTTGTGCAATGGTTGCGATAATGGCATTTTATTTTGTTTTCTTTAATTGTCGAAAATCAGTTTTATCCTAATAAAAATTAACATTTTCCGCCTTTTTATTGATATAGAGTAAGTTTCATAAGTAATCTGACTTAATGGTGCATGGACAGTGCATCGTGAATCTATTGACGTTCATATTAAGTAGGCCGACATATGCATCCTTTATTCTGTAGTAGTGGTGTGTTTGTTTCCAGGACATTCTGGATTATTGACTTGTTTAAATATCCAAAATGTCCTGAAAACTTCAATGTAGGATTTTATTTTAGAAACAATCCCGCTATGGACCAGGCAAACTTCGTTTTGCCAATTTTTTTTTTTTTTTTTAGGGCGTTACTTGCCCTAAGCAAACATTAGTGTTGTATTATCACACGATTTAAATAGAGCTTTTAACGAAATTTACGGCCTTCAAATAAAAATTCATGGAATACCTATCATGAAGTTTATTCTCAGAATAATTGACATATGGTGTAGATATGGGCTCAATAAAAAAAGAAACACATTTATTTAAGGCAATTTGGAAATTATGGAAATTATATTTATTTATTACTTCATCTTAACGCCCCTCCGCCCGCAGACCGAAAATCAAAAATCAAACTTCACAGTGTCACCCGCCTGAATATTCTGAGGATTCCCAGAAAATTTCATCAAAATCGGCCCAGCCATTTTAAAGTCCATACGTTACATACATACACACAT
This sequence comes from Oncopeltus fasciatus, assembly GCA_000696205.2. Classification (NCBI taxonomy): domain Eukaryota; kingdom Metazoa; phylum Arthropoda; class Insecta; order Hemiptera; family Lygaeidae; genus Oncopeltus; species Oncopeltus fasciatus. The sequence goes on from KZ807922.1 coordinate 255,212, forward strand.
CTTATTTTATATATATAGATTATGATTGTTTTTTTTTTCTTAGAGGCAGGGCTATCTAAAGTTTGTCGTTCTATTCTAAATCATTCATGACTCTAGTTCTATATTTTTTTCCTACCTCTAAGATACATAATAACTGTTTAACTAGTATGTACTTTTTAAACACCTTATATTAAATTCCTAAGGAACAGGATTATATTTATTGATAAAAGAAATTGTTCAGGAAAGGATTTGACCCTGCAGTTCCAGAATTATCTGTGCTTTTAAATTAACTAAAATACTCCAAAATCAAAATTTGCATTTCGATAAGTTTGCGTTCTTAAAAAATCGATAGATATACGATACAAGATCGATAGTTTCTGGAATGAACTCAGCTGAAGATAAATTGGGTGTTGTCAGTTTGAATTCCACCCAATTTTATCGATAAATAATATATAGCTCTTTAGGTGTTTTATATTTTGCTAAAAATATAATTTTTGACGGTTATAATTTATGTTAGGGTTAGAAAAGTAATAAATGTAGAACTTGGTAGGTCTAATGTGTAATTTTTTTGTATTCATATTCTGTTACATTTTATCTAAATTTACATTTATGAGAAACACATATTATTGACGGTATGTAAGAATTGTTTTTTTCAAGAGATGGGTATTCCACCCCTATTTTGAAAACATAGGCCCTAGATGTGTTTTAGGATTTATATTGAAAATCCTTGAATGAATTTATTCTTCGTTAAGTCGCTTGTTGTAAAAATTGGGTTTAGGGAAAGGATAAATTAAATAATTGTTAAAATATTCCTTATTATTAGTTCGATGAAAAAATTTTAACGGCCATAATAGGTGAATAATTAATTTTCTACTGACTATGTTCTATGAAAATTTTCTAAAATTCTGACATTATATGTATAGATATGTAAGAGTTTAACCAAGAATATTTAGTGTTTCATCCACAAATGTTTTTACTTATCGTCCTATTCTGCTTTTAAAATGACATTTGTTATTTATTGGTATTGTTATTCAATAAAACTCGGGAAATCTGTTCAGTTTTCTTTTTCTGTTTTGTACGATGAAAGACTTTATGGGTCAATTGGACTGTGATTGCCTCTGAGTCTGTTCGAATATATTCAAAGCGCTTCTAAAATGTATTGGTACAAAAAAACAAAAAAAAAAAAAAAATTGACATTTCATGTTGTAAAGCCTAATTATTTCAGAAGTTTATTATCTATACAGAAAGTTGTGAATATAACATATATGTAAAATTAATGAACCATTTAAAATTATTATAGACTAAATCAATTCCAATGCCATTTAATTTTATGAAATTCAGAAAATTGGTTGCAATATTACCCCCAGCTATTGGGGGAGATGGCTGATGCTCTTCGATTATACAATACAGTCCATACAGGACTCTATTTGTAGTTGGATAACTAAATCCAGCATGACAGCTTAAATAATGCAGTAGGTAACAAGCAGGTTCCTGTTACGTGAAGTAACCATAAGGAATCATTTATACGCAGATTTCTAACTCACACGACTTCATGAATTGTTTAATTTCTTTGATTTGTTTTACTTTTCAGAAGTAGAAGACGTCTACCTTTAAATTCATCCATGAATATTACAAATTTAATATTAATACAAAAATCAATATTAATACAATTAATGAATTAAAACTAACTCTTTTAATATATCTTATATATTGCGCATATGGTCATTAGCGCTTAACTCTTATTGTAATAATTCTTATCCAACTAATAACAATAATCCTCTAAAGAACTAATAATAATAAATAAACAATAATCTAATAGTAAATATAAAATCCAATCAAATTAAAATAGTTAAGTTCATTTAATAGTAAAATTTCACATAAAAACTTAATTTTTATGTTTATTGTTATATTAAGAACTATCACTAAGTTTATCACAGACAAGTAAGATTGGTATATAGATTCATATATTTTGGTACAATTTGATGTATTTCAGATATTCAATTATCTTGTTAAATATTTCTTTTATCGTAACATCTCCTTTGGATCCCCTTTTAAGCCAAACATTTGCTTAGTTGTTTGCAGTTGGGGACAGCCGCATATAATGTAGTCCGCCATGAGAAAATATATCTTTATTTTACATAGGGATATGAAATTGTATATTAATGTCATTAGATAATTTTTAGTGCAAGGGAACAGAATAAAAAATCTAACTGTCCCAGCCAGGACTCGAACCTGGATCCCCTGCTATCCGGGCCGGTGCATTTACCACTTATGCTACCGAGACAAGTCTGATAAGTTATTAAATCTGAAGTAAAAAAAGTTATCAGACTTGTCTCGGTAGCATAAGTGGTAAATGCACCGGCCCGGATAGCAGGGGATCCAGGTTCGAGTCCTGGCTGGGACAGTTAGATTTTTTATTCTGTTCCCTTGCACTAAAAATTATCTAAATTTACGTGGGATTAAAGACCACAAATTAAATAATATTTATAAAATTAATGTCATTACTTAATCATAATACATAATTAATTTAAATATCTTATATGTTTAAAAATCTGATTAAAGAGATTCATTTAATTTTACATTCTGATTTTGTTTACTGCTATATTTATTGAATTTATCATTTTTGTATTCATTTGATGTTCTTATAAAAATACGCATTAAATTTGAAATTTCACGATGAATTATACCAGCTATTGGTGGAAGACATTAGAACGAAAAACCAGAATTTCTTGTTGATTTACTGCATTACTTTTTACGAGTTTCACATTAATTATTCACCTGACGTCAGCCCGAGAATCGTCCAAGAAGACGTCAGCAATTGCTTGGACGTATTATTGCCCAGCGATTTTATTTTGTTTTAAATCTTCCGTCTCTCGTCAATAATTGCATATTTAATTAATTATCTTTAGGTTTGTGTTTTGGGGGTAAATAGAAATAAACAAGGTATCTGAATATAAATCATTTTTTTAATAACTTGATTTTTTCATTAGACTTCCCATAATTAAATGTTACCTTGCCACCATGACCCGATTAATGAAAAATTTTTAGAGGTCTTCCACGATTTTGCATTAAAAAAGACACACACCGGCGCACCCACACACACACAATTAAAACTTTCAAATAACATGTTCACATACACACACTCACGTGTTATTTGACGTTCTAAAGTCCATGATTTTAAAAATAAAGATAAAGTATTCGATATTTAATTTTTTTTTGCAAACCGTTAGGTTGAAATCTGTCCAGAGGGAGGGAAGAGTTAAGAGGAAGACACAAATTTAAATCAGCTTATTTTTTTAGAATAGGGTTAGAAGGACGATAACCCACTAACCTTTAAAATTCCGCTTCTATCCCATTAGCTATTGACTCATTTTTTTTTTTTTTTTTTTTGAACGCTATTCGCCGGAAACATAATATTGCCAAATGTAAGTTCTGCATTATATATACCATATATATAAATATTGATAAATAATAGTCCTTATTTAAGCATTTTTATAAATATAGGTATATTGCTCATGACGTCATAATACGAAGAGAAATGGGTGGAGGAAAGCAAGTAACTGCACATATTATTTTTATCCGTGGAGATAAAAACAAAAGCAGTCAACATCCGGGCTACGTCAAAGTGACGTCACAGAATATTGACTTTTTCGTACCTGTTTCTCCCAGTATCCTCTTGTGTGTGAAAATAAGTTATTTGCATTTATTCAAATTTTAAAATTCATGTATTTCCAAAGAATTTTACTATTGGAACACTCCCCACTGTTTGGATGCTGCGACAACTAAGAATAGCGAGAGCCAGCTGCAGCTTGTGCCATCACTTTTCATTGCTACGTCTCAGCTGCCGCGCCATCGGCCAGTGTTGTCATGGCCTGCTTACACGCCTTGATTGCAACACCTGTTCATATACGAGTTTACGGGGTCCAATCCTTTTGCATCCTGAATGCAGTTTACTGCCTCTCCAAACGTAGAAGGGATTGAATGGAGAGTTTTTCACCCCAGAGGTTATTGCTTGGTCATGAACATTTGATCCAGGTAGCAGCACGTCCACTTAAAAAGTGGAATTAAAAAGTACCTCACGCACGAGCTGTGTCATCTAAGCAGATTTCTCATGTTTCATTAACGATGGACCTAAATGAGGAGCTTTTATGTACAAATCAGAGAGAACAGCTGTGCCCTAGACTAGCTTGGATGTTTGTTATGAGTAGGGGAGCGGTCTCCCAGAGTAACTATATTCGTAAAATTACTTCTTAGTAAGCGTTATTCATTACAATTTTGTAAATACATAAATTATATTTTACACCTATCATGTTCTATGTATAGATTTTATTAGTTTTAATTTATAGTTGTAGTTTTTCATAACTCAAAGAACAATAAATTGCAATTATAAAGTTTGGTCGAACTATAAACCCCTTTCTCTCATCCAATTTCAATCAAAAATGAACAAAAAAAAATATATATAATAATAAAGATAAAAATAGCTATGAAAAGCCTTTCTTTTTTTTTTAAATCTTAAATATCTTTCTTTGGATGCGTTTTTTTTTTTACATATGTTACACCATATAAATGTTTTAAATTTACATTCAAGGCCTATTTTGTTTTAAATCTCTCTGGACCGATTTCAACCAATAAATGACTTCTGTTATTTGAAAGGAGGAGCTTAAGTACCGAATTTAGTTTTTTTATTAAAATTATTGAAGTATTAAAAATTTCGGACTCTATAGCTCATCTGTGTGTGTGTATATATATTTCTATACAATATTTTTATTGTTATTTATCACCAATTTTGTGGAAGGCAATTAATAGGGAATGTGTTCATGTACTTAGATCTACTCTCATTGTTTACCAAACCTGATTACTGCAGGAAGGTTACTTTCTGCTTCTCGAAGGTCCGTCTTGAAATACACTTTACATGGCTCTCAATCGATTATTGAAGAAGCCATCAGAGGGCGTGTGAAAGCTCTGTGAAAAACAACTTATACATTTTTTTTTTTTTTTTGTATTTAATCCCACGTAAATTTTAACAATAATTAGTGCAAGGAAATAATAAAAAATCTAACTGTCCCAGCCAGGACTCGAACCTAGATCTCCTGCTATCCGGGCCGGTGCATATTCCACTTACGCTACCAGGACAAGTCTGATAAGTTATTAAATTCCCCGCACTAGTGTCGAGAGTCCAACCTCCGAGGCAGACGAATATATCGTCTTATGCTCGAAGGAGCTGACATTGTCAAGCTATTTAAATGACTCTTCTTAATTTAATTTTAATTTTAATTTTATAATTTTTTTTGTGGTATTTAATCCCACGTCCTGGCTGGGACAGATTTTTTATTCTGTTCCCATTCATTAAAAATTGTGAAAAAACAACTTTTCTACTATGTTCGAGGCCCGGAAGAAGGTTACAATGAACATTTCTTGCAGATCGTTGTATTCTACACGAACATACTGTAATTCTTCCAACTTTACACCTCTAATTCGCATGCACTGTGTACGATTCATTTCTATTCTGCACTAAACTACCTCTTAGAGTTCAGAGTTCATCCAAGAGAAAATGCTAATTCTTATTCTTGCCTTTTCAAACATTTTCTTTCTTCAAGTTGCTCGGATTTGCAAATTTAATTTAACTTAATATCGAATCATTTTATCGGACCATCTTTTATATTAAGAAGTTAATTTAAAATTAAAATTAGAATAATATTTGTATGCTGAATATTGTATTATACTTTCTATCCCTTAAGTGTTTAATTTAATTGAAGTTTACTACAATTATTGCAATCAAGAAAAAAAAATTGGATTTGACTATTAAAGCTTTTATTTTACAAGTTCCCTTAACCTCACCTTAATTTTTTAATTTTTATTGAGAATGTGTTCGAGAACAAACCTTACATTATTTGATTGTTCCAAATTCTTCGTTAATTTGTGTATTTCTGTTTGGTGAAGAGCCAATTACATTTATTATTATAATAAAAGTTATTTCAGATAACAGCTTCGAACACTACTTTATCAGTTTTTTTTCTAATTTGAGAATTTCACATTTATAATATTACAACTAAAATTTCAATGTAAGTAACGCAATGGTGAAATAAAAATAAAATAAAAAAATTGAGTGATCAATAGCTTAGTAAATAGTTTTAATAGTTTGAGATTGCCGTAAAATTAGTGTTTTTCATTTTGAATTTAAACAAAATTGAGACTGGGTTATGACCTTTAAAGAGTCCATGAAACATCGTGAACTACATTTATTTTCGTAGTGGAGAAATTGTTGGGATGATGAGTTTTGAGTCAATGAGTTTTAAAAAAAATCAATTTGTTAACCACAAGTTTTTGTTTTTTAAGGGGTAGGGGGTGACTTTTTGAAATTCAAGCATTCATCTGGGGATAATGAAGGTAGAAAGAGCCTCAAGGCTTACGTACCTATGCCTTGAAGAAGGCCTGAAATTCAAGCCGGAACATTAGCCGAAAAAAAATTCTGGTTCATAAAGATTCTCTCTCTCTCTCTCTCTCATGTATTTCCAAA
>KZ807922.1:285037-297579 GCA_000696205.2 Oncopeltus fasciatus
AGCTTATGCCTAATTTATAAATTTAATAATATTAAATAAAATAATTTTTTATCTCTTCCTAAAATATAAAAATTTTTATAAATGGGAAAGTTTAATTTTACCTTTCGCGAGGGAAAATACTTGGGAAGAGTCGGAGTGGGGATGAATATCAGTTCTGTTGTAGATGGCGTTGGTACAAAAGATGGTCGAAAGACTCGTCAGTGCGTGCCTGACCTAGGTGGAGAGCTCCAGTGGCCAACTGTAAGTCAACAGCTATTTTTCTTTGTCTTCTTCTTATCAGTCGTTGAATGTGTTTAATTTCCTTTTTAAATATGATTATTTTATTTACTTAGCGAATTTATGTTCCATAGACTTCGTGAATTTTTCCTTTGTGTGCGAATATGTTTCGGAGGGGGTAGGCGTTTATTTATTTGAACTTAAACTTCAAAGTTTGAATAAGAAATAATTAACATTATAGATGAAATAACATTTTTCTTTTTTTAAGTCGTTAATTTTCTTTTAAATCGCCTAGTTATTATTAAATATAACTTACAAGTATTTTATTTTAGATTATATATTTAAAAAATGTAAATGTGGGTTATAATAATAATGTTCTATGATATGTTATATTGTCATTACCAATAATTATATTGGCTCAAACTATTGAAATTAAAATTTTTATTCCCCGTAAGAATTATTTTTATTACTCACTTCATGTCCTAAATAATATGTATTACTTTATGAATGAAATACAATTAAACAAAAATAATATGCGTGAAATTAATTTCCAGTTGTTTTACTTATGAAGGAGGTCATTCATATGTTTATGGATTTTTCTAAATATTTCCATTTTTTGCATACACTTTTCACTTTGGATGATATTGATTTTTAAATATTGCCAAATTCTTTACTTGTGATTCCTACCTGTTTGTATCTTCTCAAGGTCGATGCTTGCCAACTAACAATTTTATAATATTAATGTATTTTATAATGATTTTACCATTAGGTAGTATTGATTATTATAATTTTCACAAAATTAAGCTATTGAAAACTTGTTTTGCATACTTTTTTCCCCTTTTACCACTTTACAACTTTGTAAGTAATAATTCTCTAATGATTTTTATTTGTTGAAAGTTTACTGTGGAAAGCATAAACATTTTTTTAAAATCCTTTATTTATTTATTAGAGCAAATGTCACAAAAATTCCCATCCTACAATTACTGTCAATAAAAAATTTAGAAGGAATGTGTATAAACAATTGAAAATTCGCTTGCAAGTAAACATAAACTATCAATAAATAATACAAGAAAATAACATCTATTGTTTACTCAATATAGTTTTAGGTTTTTGGGTTTTATTTTTTAAACTCATTATTTATTACTTCTAAGTAGTTAATTTTAGTTTTCTACAGATTTGTCGATTTATAAATAAGAAGTGTGCCACGCACATGGATTATAAGCGTGCAAATGTTGTAGAATAATACTTGTATTCGTATACTTTTTATTTGGATTTCATTCTTGCTCTTGGTGATGAAATTTCTTTGTCCTGAGTGTTCCGCGTTCGCTTTAGAGGAATTAAAATCGAGAGAAATCTTGGGTCTGTAAGGACATAAAATGAGATTTTGAAGAACAATCCAGGAGAATCTACTTTACTAACAATTAAAAAAAAAAAAAAAAAAAAAAAAATCTTAAAACTTCTGGTTTCTCCCAGTTCCAAAGTCTCTAACCTCAAGTTAAGTGAATCTAGCATTTCTAAAAATTTGGGCTGGTTCTACTCCAGTCGATATGGGTCCTGGTAAGGTGTCCTTATAACTAAAATTAAACCATACTCTACCCTTGAGTGCTAAACCAACTTTAATACCTTCAAATGGAGAGTTTTTGACCGTAGAAATTATTAATAGATGTATTTTGTTGGGGTTCGGTCAAGGTTGATCCAAAATATACAATTTAAAAAAATGTGTTTATTTTTTAATTATCTGCCAACGTTTCGGCTTACATTGTAGGCCATCCTCAAGGCTATCTTGAAGGCGAGGGGGCACATCGTGTCACCTGGATCACAAGTTCATGACTAAGGGACTTTAATGTCAGTCAACTTACGTTAAAAAAATTCCACAATTTTAGAAGCGTTCTTATTTATTGTATAATGAGACTCGAATCAAACAAAGAACTTTTCTTGTGTGTGTGTGTGTGTGTGTGTGTGTGTTTTTTTTGTTTTTTTTTTTAAGATATTTATTTAAAGAAAGAATATACAAATTAGAATATAAAGATAATAAATAATAAAGCAATACTACTTGTCTTGAGGGTATGCTCCACATATGTACTACATACCCTCTATATGTAATGTTTCATTAATAATGTTTATTATATAGCTAATCTACGACAAATGATTCACTGAATCACAACATTAACGAATTTTTTAAAACTCGCGAACACATCACTACTCACTAGATCCTTTTTCACTGGTGGCCAAACATAGTTTTTTGTGACCATTGACCTGATGAGCTCGGATCGTGGCGCGTCATACTTAGGGCAATCTGCGATGAGATGATCCCATGTCTGCGGAGTGACGCCGTCGCAGTCGCAGCTTGGGTCTGTGGAGATCTTAAATCTGTAGAAGTAGCTTCCGCATCTTCCATGTCCGCTGATGACCTGGGTGATCTTGTAATNGTGTGTGTGTGTGTGTGTGTTAGCCTACCTTGTAACCACTTAGGGTCATGGAGGGAGGGTCTATCTACAGGTTACCATCCTATTATAAATGATCATGACTCAGGATAAGCTTCTTCTAAAAAGATTGCTCTGGGCGGGAATCGAACCCGCAGCGCCAGGATTGCTAGACCCGAAAGGTTCCCATAAACTACCCCGGCACCCCTATATATATTTTTAAAAGCAAAGTTTCACTTTATTCCGAATACTCCGCTCCTTGAGTCTATCTCTTTTAAGTCCTTCTGCAAACTCAAAATCATTCCATATTGAGACAACAATATATGTTCTCCAATCGTCTTAAAAAAACAATTCCTTCACTCCCCGTAATTATCTGCAAAGTCATACGTACTTATAAAATGTTACGCTTTAACTTGTATGTTAAAAAACTTGTATACTATAATAATATGTGAAGGAGACTTACCTGTATTCAAATTAAACCAATGAAATTCGAGTATTAAACTAAACCTCTATGTTGTATGATTACATCATCAGGTTATGTTCGTTCAAAAAGGAGTTAAGAAATAAAAAAGTCTTGTAAATATTAGTTTATAAGAGACAATGTCAGCTCCTTCGAGCATAAGACGATGTATTTGTATTTCTCAGAGGTTCAGACTCTCGCTAGTGTGTTGGGAATTTTATAACTTATCTGGCTCGTCCCGGTGGTGCAAGCAGTAGCATACCGGCCCGGAAAGCAGGAGATCCAGGTTCGAGTCCTGGCTGGGACAGATAGATTTTTTATTATATTCCCTCGCATTAATTGTTTCAAAAAGTCTTGTATTGGACGAGCTTTTCAGACACTGCCTGCCACGATCATCAGCTCTGAGGAAGACCTGCATTCCGGAACGTGCCATTAAAAAAATAAATTCTTGTGGTTTTTTCATGTAAATATTTTCTGTCTGGTCCTCGACTATTGTTGTACTCATGCGTCAATAGTAATCCAAGCAGCTCTCATTTTAGTTAATAATATTAAATGAATCTGAACAATTACAATTTCATATATATGACATTTTTGCTAACGACGATTCTTTCAGCTTTCGCGTCAAATATTTTTTTAACCAAGGGTTTATTTTAATAAAAGTGGGAGAAAAAAAATCTCCCAACGTTATATTTGTTAAAAACTATCCAAACTTGAAATTAAATTGAATTAAAGTAAGTTAATTTATTCCTCTTTGAACTTTTCTGAGTGTGGGTCCACACGCTTTTTCTCACTAACATACCATCACTTCAACAAAATTCAATAGAATTATTAAGAAATTTTTCAAAAATTATTTACAGTTGCTGGAAATCAATGTCTTACTTTCAGCCAATTTTTGTTTATCTTTATACGTTAGAGCTCAGGCGTGTGATGTATATGGTGTCCCAAAAATTAATGCAAGATTTGAATTTAATAGAAAACGCAGTTTTCTGTTTTTTTATTGTTACTTTTTTTATATTGAATAATAATGTACATAGTATAGGATTATTTATGGAATAACACATCGGGAAAATGTGTTAGTCACACAGCCTGTGAAACAATTCAATTACTGCATGAGACATTTCCAGGTCGTGTACTTTCTCGTTTCGCTGATCAGAATTAGCCACCTAGATCGTGTGGGCCTAGATCTACACAATTATATTTCTTCTTCTGGGGTTGTTTGAAATCACAGGTCTATGTCAACGAGCAAAACCACCCGTGCATTAAAGGAGGAGATTCAACGCTGCATCAACAAAATTCAGCCACATTAATACGAAATGGTCATGGAAAACTTCGACAAACGCGTGCGAATGTGCATGCAAAGTCGTGGAGGCCATTTGCCCGATGTGTTATTCAATAATTAAACCTATTGTATGTACTTTGTAATTAAATAATAAAAAAACAATACAAAGGCTAAAAACTTTCAATTAAAATATTGCGTTAATTTTGGAACACCCTTTATAAGTTGGAGAGAGCTTTGATAGCATTAGTTATCTATCAATTCTAATTTAATTAGTTTAATTTGATTACTGATTGTTATATTTATTTTTTAGAAATAATTCTATTTAAGGTTTTCTGCAATGTCCTATGACAGTCGACCTTATTCGGTTCCTACTTCTTTTTAAAGAATTCCGAGGGAATGCAGCTATTAAAGTTGTTCAAGCGACCAAAATTTTGAAAATTTTTCGATTTTTTCTCCGATCCTACCTACAGGATACCGAAAATAATATTACTGGCCATCAAGAACAACAGTCATTTCAATGGAGCGGGTGTAATATTCAGTCTAACGTAATGGAAATTACACTGGGGAACACATTTTTTTGTTGAGTTAGATCTGACACTGTTTTTTCATTAATTTTTGGCGTCTGAATCTGAGAATAACCTCAGATTTTGTCTATCACGTCAACTTTTCAAACTAAAGGATCCTCAGAAATCATAAAAACTGTGCATTTAAAAGAACATATTTATTTTGTAAACTGTATATTTGGTACGTTTATTCTATTCTAATAAACGTACCAAATATACAGTTTACAAAACATTTAATGTAAGTTAAATCGAGTTCATACAGGATGATTCATACATTCTGATGATGTAATGAACAGTACTTAAAAATTAAGATTTAAAATTTGCGTTTGTAGCTTTTTCTGGAGTGTTTAGTTTGTGTACATTCGCGCTTGATGCTCCAACAATAGTCAGCCATCATACGTACGTCCTATCTGCCTTGATACCTTGCTTCCATGACCCTCAAAGGAATCGCTTTCATCTGCACCATATCCGTATTCACCTTCTTCCAAAGAGGGAAATTCATTGAAAACTGGCAAGGAGACTTCGGCTGAATGCGGTACAGGGCGTATAGCTGACGGTAAACTAGGATACTCTATTTTAAATTTGTTTTTCTTGTTATATCCCGATGTTTTCATTATACAAAAGTAACAATCACTTGAATGATCTTTGGGCTCGCGCTGACCATATCGTCACGTATACATATATACGATATATGACACTTATACACCAAATGGAAGCTTAGCACGTGTTCCCTTGGTCCACATCCGTAAACTCTCAACACACTGTTTACACACTTTATGAGGTGCCCATACTTTATCTTCATCACCAAGCTTCACTGTAAAATAGGCAAAATATGCTTTTCTGACAAATGTACTGATGTTTGTCCTTTGAATGGGAATGGTAAAAGTGCCTCATGTATAACAAAACGAATCGGGGCTGTTTTCGCACTTTCGACGTGTAGGAGCAGAGGTAGCCATAAGGAAACGTGTCAGTTCAAACACACTATGTAGTTCTGGACACTTCCTTAACGAAATACTAAATTCCTTTTTACCGACACACAACGTTTCACCACAGTAAAACAGACGTAACTAAATAGGTAGGTCTAGACCAGCATGCGCCCCACCCACATAGAAACCGAACGTGACGTGATAGAAGAAAGCTAAAAACAGTTTTGAAACCAGCATGCCTAATTCTAAAGAAAACAGCTAATAAATCTAACTCAACAGAAATTGAGTTTCAAATTGTACCCCAGTGTTATTTTAAGTAGATTTGTAACTTTAATTCTAATATTGAGTTTTATAAGCCGACAATAGTTTTTCCTTAATGAAATTAGGCATATTGCTCTTAAATGGAAGATGTAAGCTGAGTTCGTTATATTGCGAAACCAGATCGATAGGTTTGGAGATTAACTGAAATGGTGAGCTTATTAAAATATTAAAAAAATTTAGCCAGGTTAGGCTCTCGCTAGTGTAGAGGGAATTTAATGAGATATCTAGCGCGTCCTGGTAGCATAACTGGTAAATGCACCGGCCCGGATAGCAGGAGATCCAGGTTCGATTCCTGGCTAGGACAGATAGATTTTTTTATTCTATTCCCTCTCATTAATTGATTAAAAAATATTTTTTTCTTCGCTGCAGCGGACTTCATATTAGGTAAATCCTAAAATTTATTGATTATGAGCAAATAATTAATAAAATTGGTTTTACTATAATACTTTTAATAGTTAATCTGTTTCTCTTTAGATCTTTAACTCACAAATTCTTGGTATTTAAATTAAACATCAACATTACATTAAAGTAAATGTTTTATTTTATATTTAATTAACCTAAGAATAATTGCAAATGCTCCCTATTACGTATCCAATCCCTTCATCATGATCTTAATATCCCTTTTGTTCAAGCTTCATTTCTTCCCGCTTCACCCTTTTCTCCAGTAAACTGCCATACCATCCTAATCCACTAGCACAGACCATGTCTTCCAACTCCAACCCCTACAACCCTCCCCGTAGACTCAAACGAAGATGGCCCCGTGACCTCCTGTGGACATAATCCGTAAATAATTTGAGAGTGGTGCCATTGGTCACCTTTTCTCTTCATGTGATTGAGAATGTCATTTTTTAAAAGTCATTGTGGTGATCAAATTACAAAATGTTTTTATATAACAGAATGTAATAAATAAATAAAAGTTTAATAATAATTAAATAATTTGAAAAATCAATAGTGATTTATAAGTTCTAACAGAAAGGTCTCCACTGAAAGGTTCTCCTGAGGGAGAAAATGGAGAAATACTTTTTTTAGTTACTCAATTGATACTACTCTCCACTAGAACAGTCATGATGAATGGTTAATAGTGATGTTTACCAGATATCTAAATTTATCCAGTGTGTATATATGTATGTACATTTTGTGTCACATTTTCCAAAAATGTCTGATGTTCTTCCTTGCTTCTCTGCTAAATAGGCATTTATATATTAATGCCATTTCTTGTCAAATGACCAACCTACCAAAGCCTATCTGTTGTTGTTATTAAAGTACTCAGGTTATAAGATAAGATAAATAAGATATAAGATAAGAAATATAAATAAGATAAGATCTACAAGATTCATTTTTTTATATGTGTGCCCTAATGAGAATTTTGTAAAATGTAGCCAGTTGCCTTTACTTGTTGATTTGGTTTTGAAAAAATTGTTTTAATTTATAAAAAAAATTAATAATTAAATGACTCTTGCTCAGAAATTTACTTATTTCAAACAGTATTGAATTGGCATTTCAACAAAAATGTGTATTTATTTCAGGTATGCCACCATCCAGTTCGCCGGCTCTCTCTACAGCCCGCAACGAGAGGTGGTCACCTCCAGCTACTGAAGATATCAAACCTACAGAGCTGACTGTAGTCAGGACTCCTACACCCCCTGCTAATCACACAACTGATGAACTTGACACTGGAGCAACAGAAAGCAATTCAACTTCGACCATTGCAATGAAGCGTCAAGCCAAGAGGCTTGCAGGCGATCAAGGGGTTTGTGGAAGAAAAAGGAAAAAACCTACACAATCAAAAAGTTCTGCCAAATCTAAAGGTATGTAGAAATAATTAATTTGTTGAAAAAATATTTATGTAATAAAATTGTTACATGCAAAAATAAGACAACCTAAATTTCGAAAACTGATTTAGTCCAATTAATGTTGGATTTGTTTCATTGAACTTAATGACTTAATTATTTTTAAAGCTATTATTGAAACAGGGAAGACCCTGTAATTCTGTATATTTTTTTTTTTCTAATTTCGATTTTAAAAGTGAAAATAAATAATATTCTGTAATATTTACAGCATTAGATTTATGAATGTAATATATTACTATGAATAATATTTTATTACCATACAATAATATTCATACAGTACATACAAATTCTTAAATAAAGGGGTGTAAAAAAAAATTACTGTTTACAACCAAAAATTTATATTATTATATCTATGATATAAAATTCTATTAATACTCAAAGTAAAGTCCATCGTTACCTACTGTCATTAGCCACTTTCTAGACAATTGCTCTATCCTATTCTTTGAGATGGCTGTGAAAGAATTCTTGGACCACAATTTCAACTTCAGCAAAATTATCAAATTTTTTCCCTTGAAGAAAATGGGCCATGTATCAAAACAAGTAGTAAGGTGTGAGGTCTTGGAATATATGATGGATGAGGCAGGAGTTCAAACTCATAAAAATCTTAAACTTTTCTTTGGCCCGATGGGAAGTGTGAAGACGAGCATCATTTTATCTGATTGCTGAGAGTAGATGGGTACTAACAGTATCTTTTGACACACCATACTCCTTGGCAAGTTTGTGAGTACTTGTGGACAGATTTGACACTACAGTTTCCTGCAGAACCTCATCAATATGGTCATTTGGACCCCTTCTTCCTTTCCGTCGTATCTCCTCTGCTAAATTTTTTAAACCAATGCCATGCTAATGCCAATGTAATCATTGGTCAAGGACCAATTTATATCTTTTTAGAATAATGATTTTAGAGGTGGAATTTAACCCCACGTTAAATGTTATAAAATAAATTTAAGGGAGCCAAAAAAAAAAAATTAATTTTTTAATTAGGTATTATATTTTTTTTTCTGGCTCCCTTGCATTATTGTATTTTCCCTTTATATTTAATAATTTTGTGAGTTGCTTCAGAGGATGTGAAATTTTCATTTCCTAGTAATACCTTAAAATTACAAGAATTTCATAGGACACTATCTTGTTTCTTCTTTGAAACAAATAAGTAAACTGAGACTTATTTTTTTTAAAGAAGTGTAATGGAATTTAATAAGCTTATTAAGTATTGGTAAGTATTAAATTGAACTAAAGCATTTACAGTTCTTTGAAATCTTGAATTTGATATAAAGATCATTTTTTGTATGCACCCCTTTATTATCTTACAGGCTGTAACTACAGCTTTTATTTAAAATCAATCATAATGGAGGGTTGGAGCATTGAAATATTTTAAGATTTATTGTTCAAGGAAAACTTTTAGGATCAATGATCTTTGTTAGATTAGACCAAAGTGGTGCCTGGGAGGCAAATTTTAGCACTACAAAAATGGTATTGATTATTTGAACAATGAAGTATAAGTTTTCAAAAGAAAATTTTGGAGTGATTGATAATAGATACTGATTTTGTAGTTCAGTTTTTAAAATAAATTATTTTGCTGAACAAAACAATATATTTTATTACTTGTTGTCTATGGTAGACTGGTTAAATAAATATATACATTGGCATACATTGAATATTTTGGAATTTTTAAATGTTATCAATTATTATTTTTGTTAATAATTGATGAAACTTTCAGTTCATAAATTACCAGTACTAACTGAAGAAAAACAGGATGATAAAAGCCTTATCACCAATAACAACAACATCTTACCGATTGAGAACAGAGTTCTCAGAGTGAAACCATCTCTTAAGCTCTCCAATGGTTGGAGTTGGGAAGGAGAACCTTTTACAGCTAAGGTCTTCAGAAGAGTAAGTCTTCTTATATTAGTTGTTTAAATTTTAAAATTTATATTTAGGGGGAATTAGTTCTAATATCATCCTGCTTATTTTCAAATTATTTAAAACAATGATATAGCTATTTATAAATAAACCGGAGAAAGCAATATATTTTTACATTAAAGTTCTATTTAAATGTGGACTAAAACTACTTTATATTAGTTATTACCTTATCCTGTTTTGTCAGGGATTAAGTTTGATAAAATTAGTGTTTTTGTGGAAGTGGGATAAAAATTGTATTATTGACTTCTAATTAAGTAAAGAAGGCCTATAGCTTATGCCTCCCTTTAATATTAAATTTTAGTGCTCTGCACTTTTGTTTTCTTGCTAGAGAACTGAAAAGCTGCTTGTTAATGTAGTATTTAAAATAGTAGGATTATGTGTATATTGCTGCATCTTAATCACTAATAACAGTTAAACAGTTTATTTTTATCTTGCAATAGTGCACATTTGAAACTGCATTTTCACGAATCGATAATTATTATTGGAATTAATTAATTTTAGAACTTACATTTAGGAGGAATTAGTTTTAAAATCACCCTGCTTATATTCAAATTATTCAAAACAATGACATAACTATTGATAAATGAACCATTTTACATACCACAAAATATAGTATAAATGAACATAATAGGCACCCAGTATTTGTAATTTTGAATTTAATTCAAACCAAATTAAAATATGCTTGTTTTACAAAGTTTACCACTCTCAAACATTTAAAAATTTATATATTATAATTTATATTCAAAATAGGTTTTTTTGTTGTTTTTTTTAGGCAGCCAGAAATGCTTAATTTTAATAGTTTTCCTTAATATAAATGAAAAAAAAAATCTATTCTATAAAGGGAAAAATCTGTTCACATGATCCTATGACTTCACGTTTGAAAAAAAAAATTAAAGTTTTCATCAACCTTACGTAAAGCCACAAATATAATAGTCCATTCAAAATTGTTTGTGTAAGTCTGTGTATATAATTTCGAATGGTTTCTGTTTGTGCTATCAGAACAGTGAAGAGTTAATTGTTTTCAAAATATATTTTTGAATATGTGTGTATGTGTAATCTGTCTATTTACCTTCTAGCATCCACAATTTTTAAAATAAAGAAACCGAATTTGGCATTTGAGGTTATTTTTGTAAACCATAACATGAGTTTGATGATAACTGAAATTTGTTTAAGAAAATATGAAATTCAAAACAAAGTTATGAAATTAATCATGTAATTTCATAAAACTAATTAAAATTCTTCTAATGTAATTTAATGAAATTTATCACCAGTAGCATATTAGGAGTATTTCATATTAAGGAAAATGATTAGAAAATTTAGCTAAGCCCCATGTTCTTAAATAGAGAAACTAAATTTTGCATTTGAGTTGTTCGGCATACAAATTGTTGCTTGATTTCAACACAATTAAGGAAGATTAAGGATTTAACTAGAATTGTTGAGCTCCTCCTTCTCAGTCGATTTTGAGCCAGCCATTAGCTACCTTATCTTTACTCTTATTTCCCTTTCTGGCTTATAAGGTTTCGAATTCTTACTATGCCCATTTTTAATGAAAAATTAAAAACTTCTCATGATTGCTCTGCATGATGTGTGAAATGGTTGGATAATTTATTGATTGGTCACCATTTCGTATCCCTATAGTGAAGAGGCTCTTTAATGGCTTGTTATGTAAGATAGTACTTTGGTTTCATGCTTACAATTGCACAGTAATAGATCACTTTATTTTGTTTTTAATTCAGGCTGTCTTAGAAGTATGCAACTAATTATAATGAAATTCAAAATTAATATTTTTGCTGAAATATAGTTCTTTCTCTTCCTAATTATAGATGAACAATTAAGTAATTGTTCATTACTTTAATTGTTCATTAGTGGTTATCAAGTTTATGATGTGAAAATAACCACATCTACTACTTGAGCCTGTAGTTCACATAAGTTAATCGGCTGCCGATGAATAAATAATTTTAAAAAATCAATCATATTCATATGTAAATTAAAGAAATACATTGGAAGAATTTTTTTTCCAAGTTTTTCACTTAAAGTCAGCTTCTATATTTTTTAAATTTCAGACTGAGGACCTAGGCGAATTAAGGAAATGTTACCCTGCTATGCGGCATGAGCAAGGAGATGTTATTCGACCTAGAGATTGCATTTTACTCAAATCTGGATCCAAAAAGCACCCACCATATGTAGCCAAAGTCACTGCCATGTGGGAGAACCCTGACGATGGTAAATTTGCCTTAATTTAGTAAACTAATAAATTTAATTATTGTGTCTATTTTTCTGTAAATGGTTAGTTATCAACTACACTTTCATATTTTGTTCAGTTCTAACAGTTAGGCTGTTTAAGCTTAATTGGCTATAATGTTAAATCTTGGGAGGTATGTTTTAAATAATAGAACATTCTAAATGTGCTCAAAAGTCTTCTGTTTAAATAAGAAACTATTTATTCAAATATTATTCAATCTGTGTTAATACAATTTATTCTTTATTAGTCACATTCGGACCAGCAAAAACGCCGTCACATGACCCCTAAAATTTGGGATAATAAATCCCAATATAAGAATAAATATAAGAATATTTATATAAA
>KZ807923.1:8829-28218 GCA_000696205.2 Oncopeltus fasciatus
AAAAAAAAAAATCCATTAATTTAGGTTGTTATAGTGGTCGAAATAATCCTGATTCCTGTCTTTTATTAACTAATTTATAGTAAATATATTAAAGGGTATTTATAGGGCGTAATAACCTAGAAGTTGATTGCCCTTCAATGATCTACTACTACTACTCTTATACAAAGAAAAATTATTACTTTGGAGAAATTTCATTTGTATGTAAGGGTGACTTTATTTCATAATTATTTTTTATTGGGCTTAGATAAATATTACTAAAATTAATTCAGAAATTGAAAATCCTCTATGGAATTATATACTTCCCTTTAAAGTGCATTCACTGAATGACGTTCCAACGAATTAAATGTCTCTTAAATATTAAATTTGGTTCCCAGAATTTTTGTAAATGAAGAATTATGTACTGTAGTCACCCTTAGCTATCTACGTATTGTCTAACGAAAATAAAATTATAATACCAATTATTGAACATAGACATATATTTGTATGTATAGTAAAAATTACTGTAATTCTCTGTTATATTATTGTCAATTATTATTTTATTCTTATAACATTGTATTTCTACAGCCCTGAAGGTGGCTTACAATGGGAGCCGAAGCGTTGGCAGATAATCTTTTAAAAAAATACATTTTTTTTAATTTGTGTTTTTTGGATCTACCTTGACCGAACCCAACTAAAATCATCTATTAGTAATAATTACTGTATAGATACAATTACTACATTCAGATATAGTACAGGTGAGCATTGCTATTGAGTGAGCTGACAGAGAGCAGACAATGGCCAGGACAAAGCTCTCATTTGTAAGCGGGACTTATATCTGGGATTCGGGCACTAACTGTCGGGCTATAAAGACCTTCCCACTCGGAAAGCAATGGAGATGGTCATTGGGATAGCCTGCTCTCACAGATCCAGAAGGGTTAAATGAGTTTTAAAAGGGCTTGCTTGAGTCCTTTGGGGTGTCTCGCGGAAAAAAACAGTTTAAGGGCACCTCTGAAAATACATATAAACATCTATAACATGCGGCTACCTCCAAATGTATAGATCCGGAGGGGTTAAATGAGTTATAAAAAGGCTTGCTTGAGTCTTTTGGGGTGTCTCGCGGAAAAAATAGTTTAAGGGCGTCTCTGAAAATTCATATAAACATCTATAGCATGCGGCTACCACCAATTGAACAGATCCGGAGGGGTTAAATGAGTTCGAAAGGGGCTTGCTTGAGTCTCTTAGGGTGTCTCGCGGAAAAAAACAGTTTAAGGCCACCTCTGAAAATACATATAAACATCTATAACATGCGGCTACCTCCAAATGTATATATCCGGAGGAGTTAAATGAGTTCGAAAGGGGCTTGCTTGAGTCCTTTGGGGTGTCTCGCAGAAAAAAACAGTATAAGGCATCACTGAAAATACATAAAAACATCTATAACATGCGGCTACCTCCAAATGTACAGATCCGGAGGGGTTAAATGAGTTTTAAAAGGGCTTGCTTGAGTCCGTTGGGGAGTCTCGCGGAAAAAAACAGTATAAGGCATCACTGCTAAAAATACATAAAAACATCTATAACATGCGGCTACCACCAAAAGTATAGATCCGGAAGGATTAAATGAGTTTTAAAAGGGCTTGCTTGAGTCCTTTGGGGTGTCTCGCGGAAAAAAACAGTATAAGGCATCACTGCTAAAAATACATAAAAACATCTATAACATGCGGCTACCTCCAAATGTAAATATCCGGAGGAGTTAAATGAGTTCGAAAGGGGCTTGCTTGAGTCCGTTGGGGTGTCTCGCGGAAAAAATAGTTTAAGGGCGTCTCTGAAAATTAAACATCTATAGCATGAGACTTTCTTTCATAATAACACCAAATGTACAAAGTATTTATACCACAATTTATTCAGCAAGTAAAATGTATTTATTTCTTCCTCAGTAGTCCTATAATCAATAAACTTGTATTGAATTTCAAGTCGGTAGCTCAAGATCATTTTAGTAAAGAGCTGATAAATTTGAGAGACGTGCAGTAGTCAAATTAGGATATTATGCTTGCCCATAAATACTAATAATAAAATCATAAATAATTGTAAATATTTATCTCGTTGCAAAAAATATATATATAGGAAATAAAAAATATTTGGAAGGAAAGGGTAGTTCGAAATTCGGTCTTGGTAGCTAAAAAATTAGAAACTAAATATAAACAAAAAAAAATTTTTAAATATTTTTTCTCC
Source organism: Oncopeltus fasciatus (assembly GCA_000696205.2). Taxonomy (NCBI): domain Eukaryota; kingdom Metazoa; phylum Arthropoda; class Insecta; order Hemiptera; family Lygaeidae; genus Oncopeltus; species Oncopeltus fasciatus. Next base: position 11,035 of record KZ807923.1, read on the forward strand.
CTGGTGATCAGTCATCATTTAGAGCGGGAGTCGATCTTCTCACAACCTCATTTGACTTAAAGATTTCCTGAAATTTAGGCCAAAACGTTGGCGAAAATCTAAAAAGAAAAACATTTTTCTAAGTAATTATTTTTATTTTTTTTATAAAAGAAGAGAACGATGGATTAAAGAATGTCTGTATATATGTATGAATGCATTTAAATATTGAATATGCATTTAAATACATTAATGTGTGCATGTATTAGTTAAGTGCAAATATACGGACCATTTATTTATTTTTAATGAAAGCATGGAGGAATAAGATTTTAGATTTTTTTTAAATACATTATTTTAGCGCTAGTTAGACGTATATATTCAGTTTAACATTAAAATTTTAATTTTTTTTTATGAAAAGAAACACTGAATAAATGTCTATTTATGGCGGACCTAAAAGCTGAGTGTGCTATGTGTAGCTAATGACAATGACAATTGACCTCATTTATTACTCAATATTCCAGAACTCATGTTGATGTCAATATTCCGTTTAAAAGAAATACACATATCTCTTTAATGGAACACATGAGGTGCATCGCATGATCATTTTTAGCCGTCCAAACCTACAAATGGCCGACGACCCGAAGCAGTCTAAGCCGAACTAGTATTCTTCTCTCTCTCCCTGGCCTACATAAAAGCAGTCATTTATCCAGCTCGCTCTCATTATCAGGAACCCTTGATCCCTTTTAAAGGATACCCAGGATCATGGCAATCCTGGAAGGACCCACGATCCTCTGCCACACAGAGATAAGGTGGATCCTCGCCTCACGGACCCAAACCACTTCATTCTCACTTGCATAAATTTTTTTAAGAATCTTTTTTTTAAAGATTTTAACTTAATAGGAAATCATGGTGAAAGCTAAAATTTATAAATTATAAAACTCATAAATATATTATTATTGTTCAACTAAATTCTTGCATCAAGAATTAATTAATGTTTAAAAGGTCAACAAAAAAGTTAAAAAAAAAAATGGTTTTATAGAGCGTCTATGTGAAGAACCTAAATGTAGTAGGTTATCTGACTCAATTTAGTTTGCTTTTTGAATCTAGGGAAGATGCAACATTTTATACAAAAATTTGAAAAATTGGTGATTCACAGACAATTTAAGTATTAATTATGTAAAGACATCTTCGTTTCAACTTTATTTCGAAATAAATTTGACTGTAAATGTAAAAGCGGGATTTTTATTGAAATTTAAGTGTCTAAACTTTTACATATATTGACTTAAAATATATTGAGAATAAGTAAACATTGCACAGCCTCAATGAAAAAATGAAAGAGTAACAACAATAGGTACATTAACTAAGTTATTTTTATATATTATATTTACTTATTAACATCTAATATGAGGATTAGGAAAGGATTATGGCAATTAGAATTGAAAATTCTTCCTCCTTGATATAAGGAGGGTTATTTCTTGTTTATTTTTGTTCTTTTTTTTTTTTTTTGTTTTGTTTTTTTACCTTAGATATTATTATGAGATGTTTTTGTTGGATTTGGTCAGGTAGATCTAAAAAAATTACAAATTTTAAAAATGCATGTTTTTAAATTATCTGCCAACGTTTCGGCTCACATTGTAAGCCATCTTCAGGGCTTTGACACGTTTTGTCACCAAGATCCCATTTTCATGACTCGCTTTCATAATAGCCCCGAATATGGCTTATAATGTAAGCCGAAACGTTGACAGACATTTTTTTAAATTTGTATTTTTTTGGATATACCTTGACCGAACTCTTTATAAAGATTGTACAGACTTGAATGCAGGACTTCGCCGTCGTCCTAGCCGAAATACGATGTGTGTTTACCTGTATATACTGTTTTACTTGTTAAAAATTTGGTGTATTTATTTTTTTTAAAATACAATTGACTACAACAGATTTTGAATGTGAACTTAACGTTCATGTATCCATATTGTTCTTGTTTTGTTTTTTTGTTCTGCTTTTTTTTCAGTAAATAAACTACTAACCAAATTGAGGAACAAAAGAGGCTGTAATTCACACCAAAATACCACCATTCAAGACATTCAACTTGCTTTGCCAAACATGAGTGTATAGACTCTGTTTTATAATCTGGATCAATATAATAACTATGATCCATTTCATCAGAGCGTTCAGTATATTATTTTTTTAAATACTAATAAAAAGATAACAACATGTTTGTTTTTTTATAAAATGTTTACTGTTAATATACTATTTTTATAATNAATATTATTATTTAATTTTTCAAAAAACGTTTCTTATTATGATATTTTTATTCCTTTAAAGCTTTTCTTATGCAATGTAATATTATTTAAGGGTTAAAGAACTTTGAATATGTATTAATATTACTAACAATATAGCTTAAGGGTTCACAACGGGGTAAAAATTATAAGGTGGAGAGGATTTTTTAAAGTATGGCTTGCTGCAGGGGTGCTGCTAAAAGCTATAATCTTAACTTCCTACGATATAGCAAACTCTGGAAACAATGTTTGTGTGTGTTTTTTTTTCTTTTCCGCCCTTAAGAGCAGAAGGGGCCCTACACAAGGGGTGCTTAATTTTTCCGACAATCCCATTGGCTGCGGTTAAGGGTTAGGGGTGTATCTAAATCCTTGGGGTTCTAGAGGGACATAAGCCCCAGGTCCAGGCCGGGGAGTGAGACCGTAATACTCGAGAGGAGCGATATTAAGTCAATGGTCTCGCCCCGGCACGCCCAGGGCCTGCCGAATTCTGAGCAGGAACGCGAGGGGTTGAAGGGGATCTTCTATTTATGGCGGACCTAAAAGCTGAGTGTGCTTTGTGGTCCTGAGTCCTTGTGGACCTATCAAAGGTGCTGTGCAAACAGGCTTTCTGCAACAGCAAGGACTATGGTGGATCCGCAGTTATCAGCAAGTTTTAGTTTGAGGGAATCAAATTTGAACTTTCTACGACTTGAGGAACTAAATTGCTGTGTAATTATGTAAGGGTTGTATAGGTGAGTGTGTGTTTTAAGCAAAGAGACCAAACCTACCTAAGTGTATTTTTTTTTAAAAACTAAAAAAAAAAGAAAAGAAAAAAAAACTATTAAAACTTATAAAAGAAGAGTTTGTTGACCGTAGATATTATTCTAAAATTATTTTATTTGGGGTTCGGTCAAGGTAGATCCAAAAAACATAAATTTGAAAAATGTATTTTTTAATAAAGGGTTATCTGCCAACGTTTCGGCTTACAAAGACCCCATCCCCCTTCCTAACAGAACTAATGTCGTCTATAAAATTCCCTGTTCCACACCGATTTGCCAAGGTTCTTACATTGGACAAACAAAAAACCCGATTTCCCGCAGAATTAATAACCATAAGAATGACATAAAGAATAAACTAATAAAAACTGCCCTCACAAAACATGTTTTTCATGAAGAACACACATTTGACTTCGAGAGCTTAACCATTTTTTCCACTGAACCCTATCAACACAAACATCTTTTGTCTGAATCCGTTCTCATAAACTTACAACACTATCCAGTTAACGACAGAACGGACATAGAACAAATTTTCTTAACTTATTCTAACATTTTCAACATTCTAAAAACCATCAGCCCTCCTTCTCAATAAACCTGTCAAACATTTTTCCCAGTTCCAAAGTCACTTATTCCCAATAATACCCTTCCTTTTTTTCCTTTGTCCTTTTTATTGCCCTCTCTTGCAACAGGCCGCTTTCCATTTGCACCTTCCGCCTTGTACCTGCTCCCCCCACTCCTTGTACCTCTCACTTAGTGTAAAAGTAAAATTTATATTTTTAGTCATGGAAATGTAAACATAGGGACAAGACGTCCTCTCTCATCTTCATGATAGGTAGGTGTGGCAAATTACTGCTTTAATGATATTTCAAATTTTTCTTGTCAATAAGCTGTTTTTTGCATATTTTTTTTCAAACTGGTTCTTTTTCAAATTGTTTTTCATAAACTTTTAAATTTTCTTACATAGCTTTCTACATTCATACTCTTGATATCACATAATATTATTGCAATTCTCTATTATACTAATTTCAATTATTATTGTATTCTCATGACATTGTATTTCTACAGCCCTGAAGATGGCTTACAATGTAAGCCGAAACGTTGGCAGATAATCCTTTATTAAAAAATACATTTTTCAAGTTTGTGTTTTTTGGATCTACCTTGACCGAACCCCAACTAAAATTATCTTAGAGATTATTATAAAAGGATAGAGTGAGATATTTACTTGAAGTCAAGCTAAATTTATTTAACTAATTTTAAATAATGAAGACAAAATGTCTACAAAGGGAAAATTAGTTTAATTTACTCCTCTCCCTGATGAAAGATTTAATTTGTGTGTGTGTGTGTGTGTCTTTGTGCGCGCATACGTGTGTAACAGTATTTTAAAAAAAAAAAGGAGTTTATTTAACTAGATCTAAATGTATCCTTTACGCAAAGCTAAGCAATATAATTAAATTTTATGTAAGTTTGATTCAAATATACAATGTCCATCTTTATTTATTTAATTATAAAATTTAGCTGTGTAAGTTTACTTATATTTTTCTATGTCCATTAAATCGTTTTTAATCAATTTTGGATTATATTGATAATCCATTATAAAGAACGTGCTTTTTTTCTTTAAAACTGCTTGTTTGCTTTGCTTTTGTTTGCCTTTATATAGTTATCCATTTTAATGTTACTAGTGAAAAATACATTGTTAACAATATTCATCACAATAAATTGCTATTTTTCTTAAACTTGAAATTATATATAAATTGAATAAGTGATATTTATTTAATATGGACAACCAATATCACTAATATTAGGAATGAAAAAGGAAATTGTTGTTCAACAATTATGTATTTTCAAGTACACTTCAAATAATTTTATAAGTACATTGTAAAATTATTGCACATCGAATAAATATTTTTTTAAACAAACTAAATTACCTAATCTATGTGAATGTTCTTTTCAGATTCCAAAAATATTATACCATGAAAATATAAATATACAATATAAAATATTTTATTATGCAAAATGATTCATGATGAAATTCACTTATTGACACAGTTATTATTGGTCAATATAAAATGTAAAACATCAATTGAGTTTTGACGAAGTCAGGATTTCCGAGAGCCTGAAATACTTTCCCACGTCAAAATCAATTAAAATATCAATTAATTAATGCGATCAAGTTTTAAAACTACATTTTTACACCACTTATGATTTCTTCTATTTTGGATTTTTTGAAACATCAAAAAAGAATTCATGATGATTGTGAAATATGTTTCATTCCATGCTTCAAAGATGAACTTTTAAAATAAATTTTTTGTAAAACTCAATTTTATCGTACCCTTTAATACGTATGTAGGCTTAAAATACGCTACCAGAATAAAATAATGTAATAACCCCCAGCTTATAATTCAAAATACCAGTAATAATTTTCACAAATAAAAAATATATATCCTCCAACAAAAAGTGAGAAATGAAAGAAGTGTCAATTATATAAAATTTATTGAGATTGATCTTGACTGGGGGGGGTTGAGGGCGATTGATGGACGGAGTTGAGTAGGAACTCTTTCAATACATTTTTTTTTATTATATTCTATCGGGGTTTTACTCCCGCATTAATTTATTCCATAAATACAAATTATAAATAATTTACCCTTTCTCTCTTTCTCTGCCTAGCCAGGAATAGAAATACACAACTCGCTCAGGATTAAACATCCTCCACACTAATTCATTCCTTCCGGTTTTAGGATTTATAGGAGAGCTAGAGAATATAATCAACTTTCAGAATTCCTGACTTTCAGAATTCCTGACTTTCAGAATATTTTTTGCACTTTGGACACTATGTTTTATTTTCACTTGGTTATATTTGCAAAGCATGAAAAGTGTTAGACATTTATACATTCAGTAAAATTGGTTCAAGAGTTAATATTTATGTAACAAATATAATACACTTCTTCATTGTTTAATTTATAGTATTATCTTTAGAGTAGGGCATTTACCAACAAATTAAATTTTTTTTTTAAATACACTTTTGACTACATATGTTCATACGTTTGCATCGAATTTCGTAGTATGGTAGCAAAATTCAATATTAATGATCTCTCTCAGACCCAAACTTCAATGGGTTCTTTAATAATTGACATGAAGCTTGGACAAAAGCTGTTATGAAATTGTAGAACCAATCAAATTCTTCATTATTAAGTGTACTTTTGGAAACACTCAGTCAAATATGTCATTATGTTTAATTTACGATTACGAAATTGAGTGANATCTAAGGGAGAATCATACAAGGGCATTATGCATTAGAGATTTAGTGCACTAGGCGTCGCCTCCCTGGTCTTCATCAGTCATAAACAAATATCTTCTCAATCTCCTGTCTTGTATGTATATGTAACCATCTGAAAATATCTCAAATTTAAATTTATTTTCAATGAAATTTATCTGAACATATATCTAAATATAGTATCTAAATATAGAACATATATACTTCGCTTCTCTCTCAATTAAAGTCAAAAGTGAACATGAAAATGGCCGGAGAGAGTTTCAATCATACGCAATTTTCTACATCTCATATTTATTTATTTATTTTATTCAGAAGATGATGCTTCATAATCCTCGTGTATGTGTAGTTTTGAAGATTAAATTTTTGATCCCTTGTATTTAACAATGGTATTTTCAAGGGATTAACCTAATTTCCAGTATGGCATATCTAGTAGCTTATTTTGTGCAATTTATGGGTTCTCTTCAGACACCTAGCAGTACAACAACACAGTTCAATATTATTAAATTAGCTATGTATACCGTTAAACTTTGCTTGAAAAAAAGAGTGATGTCGATTTCCAATTCTAAATGTATGTGTATTTTTGAATTGAGTCGCTTCGTTGAGACAGTTTGAACAATAGTAAACTCAACCACCACCAACTCACATATACCGCTTTACATTACACTAATTTCTGATAATTATTATGTATTTATTTAACACTAAATTGTTCCTATTACCTAGCTAGTAGCAGTCTAGGAATTTTTTTCACCTAGTTATTTTCTTAATTATTACAGTTACAGCAATTTAGAATAGTTTTTTTTTTAGTTGCAATCACACTTTATATATATATATACACTGTAAATTGCTGTAACTGTAATAATTAAGAAAATAACTTGGTGAAAAAAATTCCTAGACTGCTACTAGCTAGGTAATAGGAACAATTTAGTGTTAAATAAATACATAATAATTATCAGAAATTAGTGTAATGTAAAGCGGTATATGTGAGTTGGTGGTGGTTGAGTTTACTATTGTTCAAACTGTCTCAACGAAGCGACTCAATTCAAAAATACACATACATTTAGAATTGGAAATCGACATCACTCTTTTTTTCAAGCAAAGTTTAACGGTATACATAGCTAATTTAATAATATTGAACTGTGTTGTTGTACTGCTAGGTGTCTGAAGAGAACCCATAAATTGCACAAAATAAGCTACTAGATATGCCATACTGGAAATTAGGTTAATCCCTTGAAAATACCATTGTTGAATACAAGGGATCAAAAATTTAATCTTCAAAACTACACATACACGAGGATTATGAAGCATCATCTTCTGAATAAAATAAATAAATAAATATGAGATGTAGAAAATTGCGTATGATTGAAACTCTCTCCGGCCATTTTCATGTTCACTTTTGACTTTAATTGAGAGAGAAGCGAAGTATATATGTTCTATATTTAGATACTATATTTAGATATATGTTCAGATAAATTTCATTGAAAATAAATTTAAATTTGAGATATTTTCAGATGGTTACATATACATACAAGACAGGAGATTGAGAAGATATTTGTTTATGACTGATGAAGACCAGGGAGGCGACGCCTAGTGCACTAAATCTCTAATGCATAATGTCCTTGTATGATTCTCCCTTAGATTGTAGGATTTAATATCGATAGATGATGAAAATCGACCTAAGCACCTGGATGCTTGATATCAATTTTGAAAAAAAATGTCTCTTTTTCTTCATCGATGCTACATAAAAGGTGCTTGAAATGTTCTCCGTCAATTTTTGAAATAGAAACAAAATTTATTAATTAGTCTATATATTACTATGATGGGAGATTTCATTCATAGATGAAATCCTGCAAGAGGAATAGGTGTGTGAATGTATGACTCCGCCTGGCTAATTGAGCTGAGTTACGGCTCTTGGAATTGCCATTGCAGACTGCCAGGTAGCAAAAATGTATCGTGGAAAGACATTGGACAACATAAACTTGGATTGCAGCCCTGTATAAATCCGTATTAGGGCAATCTCTGGGGGCCTTTGGAGGGATGTGACAGTCGGGATGAGGTCACGCCAGATTTCGCTTTGTCTCAATCCGTTACGCGTCTCCGCTAGCAGACCCTTCCTGGCCGCAAACCGCCCACAAAGCTTGGGTATACCCCCTCCTAAATTTTGATCTCGCCGGGTTAGTCCACATTGCGAGTGTGTTTGTGTAGGAACCCTCTCTCACTATGTGTGGGAGTGATTCGCTTACGCGTAGAAGATCAAAAAGCTTTTCGAGCTTTTCGAAATACACGGTGGATGGAGTCAAGAGTTGGGTTTTCCTCGGCCACCAGAGTATGCTATGAAGTCCTAATAGGGATTAATCCTAAGTAAAAGCTCCAACCTCCCCATGCCCATACACAAACATACACGAAACTCTCTCAATTATAAATTTTAGGAACCAACAACATACCCTGGCACTTTACATATAAACTAGAACTATTCAAAAGGTTTAAAAATAATAATGTTATAATTAACAATGCTATTCTTAACATGAAATCCTCCCAAAAAATAAAATATTTATATAACATATGTAATTAAAAAATTTATTAATGTAGAAGTAAATTATGGTTAAAAAAATACCCCAGAAACATTTAATGCCAAGCTGGAGCGGAGTAAAATAAACAGATTTCCCGTATTTCATTTGGGTTGATATAAATAAGAATAAATTATTTTATCTTATAAGCCAGGGAGAGTTATGAGAGTAAATCGGTCAATAAGGCTCTGAAATGTTCGGGATAATTTTGACATTCTTAAATACCATAATAATTTTACCTAAAACATTTTTAGTACATACGTATACTTTATAGGATCAGTTACATTCTCTCTTAAGACTAATTATAATAAAGATATTAAACTCATAAGGTTTGGTTTTTCTCTGGATCTCTTGCCCATTAGACGATATTAGCCAAGAAAAATGTAATTAATAAATTTCAACAGAAAGCCAAAGAGTCGAATTTGGTATCTACATTTTCCACATCAGTAGACCCATAATGCTCTCGAAATTGAATTTAAAAAAATAATATGGATATATGTAATTATTCAACTATATGCAATAATAGTCTAAAAGTCGAAGTTGGCTGCTATATATTGAAAATAAGGATACCCACTAAGCCCTCAATGTTAATTAATTAATATTTCTTTAATTGTTTCATTGAATTCTTAGGAAATTTCACCTTAGATCTATTATGCTCTATAAATATTAACTATAATAATAAAAAAATTCATGCTTTTTTTAAAAATTAAGTCTCTCTAAATACCCTTGAATACCCTTATTATTTATTATTTATTTCGGCGACTAACAAAACTCATTTAACAGTTTGCAGTAACTTGCTGATATAAACCATTTTTTTTTTTTTAATTTTACAAATTGAATATGCCACTGCACAGTATATATTATATTATATAGCTGTGTTTTATCTTTGGCATTAACAAGGGGCTTTTGGGCTTACAACACACATAACGTAATAAATCATATACGATAATATTCATATACAAGTATGAAGATTAAAGATAATAAATTAGATTTAGGATAATAAAATAATTTTTAATTTTATAGATTCCTAAATAAAACAATACAAAGAGAAATTATTTGAATATTTTTTTAATTTATTTTTAAAAAAACATTTTGTGTTCGTTGCTGGTACAGCATTTTTTCATGATAAGGCATTTCAAAAACCATCCATTCGAACTTACATCCTGGCGTGTTACATCCTACAATGTCCAGTACTTCACGCAGACTCCAGGCCAGCACCTTTGCCTTCCAGATCTCCTCTCCACTTCACCACCGTAAAACTTGACCAACATCACATAGCTTCACATCATCATCCCCATCCGTGCATACCACTTGTCAGCGGGCCCGTGCATCATTTCACCCAGGCATACTAGACCCTTCAACACTACCACTCTTCTGACAACAACTCATCATCGAAGGTAGATGGGACTTTTTAAAATTTCTTTACAAATTTACTTCCTCAACCTTGACCGTGCCCCAATAATCTCTTAGGCCGAAAGCTCGTTATTTCATCACTCATCAGTTGCAATTATTTAAAATCGCTCAAAGTATATAAATGCATTTACTCCTAAGGGGTTGCAGGAGCACAGGCGACGTGAAGAAGCTGATGACTGAGAGAGTTGTCACGGCTGCTGATAAGAGTGACGACGACTTTATCTCATGGCGTATCCATTACCGTCTCACGTTCTCACTTGAACTGGCGTACGCACACAAAGACCCAGCTTAATCTGTTTCATGAATTATAAATGGGCGCCTCCCTCTCTGTCTCCTCCCACTCAGCCTCGCACCTCTCATAAATCCCTGCGAGTCGTTAGGGGTGTCTGCTGCAGTCGAACGGCTGGAGCGAGCGTGTATGTTACCTCTGCCGTGTTCCGTCGTTAACAACGGGGCTCCCTTTTCTCTCTCTCTCTCTCTCTCTTAATGTGACTCTTTTTTTTTTTTTTTTTAAAGAGTCTCTTCTCGTTATTCTCCTTTCTCAGGCCATTTTCTCTTATCGACCCCTTTCCTCCCATTGTTCATCCCACTTCTTCTAAGCATGCCTTACATGAGAGTGGCAAAGTCAACTTCTATTACACTACATTTTAAGAAGGTCATTACCCCTTTTAGCACTGCTATTGCAGTATCTAAGTACTCTTACAGACCAAAAATATATTAAATTATTCAGTGATCAGAATTCGTGAGTTTATATCAGCATAACGGGTTTTTAGATGACCTACTGCTACATATCTGTTTATATCTGGTGATTATTTTGTAAAAAAATTCATATTTAATATCTTGTCTTTGACTGTCGAAATTTGTATGTCCATCAGATGAAACTACAGTAAATAAAGACAGATTTAATTAATTCTTTTGATTGATACATTCTGTAAGTAAATATACATTTTGTAATTGCTCACAATGTTCTTCAATAGCAGTCAGTGCACATTAACATGATGGAGACAACGGCCAGTGCCACAACTCCGATCAGATTTATACTTTTGTATGTTCCTGTCAAAATTTTCATATTTTAAAATTGCATTAATTTTTATTACATTTATGCGTTATATATACTTATAAATAAGAATTATATTTAAAAATATAAACTTCATTAAATTAAGACAACTCTGGACCATACATTTTTCTTGAGAGCCGGGAAAACTTCATACAGCTTTGTTTTGGTGCACCTATTTTATAACCCTCTTACATATATATATATATTACTTATTTAAGTAATAAGAGCTTCAATTTCCTATACATGATTTTATAATTATTATATTTTTTGATTGTTTCAAGATCGACTATCTCATCTTCAAAAGCGAAGAATCACTCACTGATCAGTGTCCCACGGAGAGACTCTATTATGTTTTTTTCAATTACATTTTACGAAAACCTTTATTCAGGACAGGGACTAGATGGCCTCCATCTTCTAGCTCTGCCTTTAGCCAGATTTAGGGCTTAACCCTTAATAGTTATTTTCCGCTTGTGAGATTGCATAAGTCATTTAGTCTAATTTACCCCCAGGTTTAATTAAACATTAAAAACCTGCTTAGTTTTAATAAAGTGTTCGTGTTATTTTATAGATCAAGATTTCACTCTCTGACAGCATATGTTTATGATTATTCATTCAGCTAACAATGCTAACAGAATATAAAATACACATTTTTACAGTATAAATCTGTTTCATGATTTTCGACTGTTAGGTTATAAAAAGAACTCTTCAGACTATCAAGTGACCACGAAACTGAAAACCGCTCGCACTTTAAAACTTACCTTATTCTTAAGTCTAACTTATCTAACCGTTTCTTTAGGGTTCGGCAAGGATTAGATTATTCCGATTTCTACCAAGTGGAAGCGGGAGTTCCTCAAGATAGTCTGCTTGGACCTATCCTATTTATCCTGTACACTGCTGACATCCCTACCCATCCAAGTACCCTCTTAGCTCTATTTGCGGACGACAAAGCTATCCTATCCACCCATCCCATCCTAAAATTACTTCTAAAAACCTACAAAATAACCTCGAAAAAAATCAAACAATGGTAAATGAAGAATAAAAATCAATTAAGAAAAATGCGTTTATGTTATTTTTCAACTGCGGAAGAAAGGCTTCCCTAAAATTGTGAAATTTAACAATATTCCTTTACCACATTCAAATTCCGTTCGTTACCTTGGGCCCATCTTGGCTATAACTCAATCAGCGATATGGACTTCTTTACAGACTCATGAATAAGAAATCCAATCTTACGATAGAGAACACACTGACGCTCTACAAAACCATATTACAACCGATATGGACTCACGGAGTAGAAATCTGGGGTGCCGCTAAGCCTTCCAAAATCCAAATAATCCAATCCTTTCAATCCAAAACTCTGAGAATAACTACAAATGCTCCCTAATATGTATCCATTTCATCCCTTCACCACGCTCTTAATATACCTTTTGTTTATGACTTCATTTCTTCTCACTTCACCCTTTTCCACAGTAGACTGCCATACCATTTTAATCTACTAGCACAGACCATGTCATCCAACTTCAACCCCTGCAACCCTCCCCCTGACCTCCTGGGGACATGTGATTGACATTGAATGCCACTTTTTTTTTATTCATTGTAGCAATAAAATTACATAAATAAAAATTTAATAATAATAAAGATATATGGCATTAAGTATTTTAATGATTAGAGCAATGATTAAAGTAAATTTATATGTAGAATTACTACTATATTCTTAAGGTCAATTTTATATAGTTATTAGTAGGCGAATGAAAGCAAGCAATTATGTAATATTTTCGTTTTGTCAGGTTTAAGTAATGGGGATTGTAGCCAGCCGATTCTGGAGATTTAGAGAGAGAACATTTGACGGCAGTACCGACAAAGAACTTACCCCTCTTTCCAGGACTAAGTGACTCTTTTATGACATTCAATATTTATGTGGAGGAGGTACTAAATTGAGTCTGATAGGTTCTAAATTGGAGGCGACAAGGTTCCATCCAAGTTGCTATCAGTCCAAGGAAGTTTAGGGATAAGTGTTGATTGAGTACTTCTTACGTTTAAGTGTTTTTTTTATTTATTTAGAATAGAATTAGTATTTTAGCCATCATTTATAGAGCTAATCATTGTTTGCTTAACCTTGGAAAATTATTCTTTTTTTTTTTGTTTTTTTTTTATTTATTTATTTATTACATTCTGTTAAATTAAAACATTTTGTAATTTGATCACCACAATGAATTAGAGAAAAAAAAATGACATACAATATCAATCACATGAGGAGAGAAGGTGACCAATGACACCACTCTCAATTTATTTACAGATTATGTCCCCAGGAGGTCACGGGGCCATCTTCTTTTTAGTCGTCGGGGTGGNATTTAGACGTAACAAATAATCTCCGAGTTTGATTCACATATGATTTATAAAATTGAATTAAATTATTTTAAAAAAAACCGAAAGTAGAAGACGAAAAGCAGTGTGAACCCCATCCTGCGAGTAAAATATATGTGAAGAGAAGTCCTAAATTACATTGAGCTCTCCCTGGGGTTGGGCTGGGAATTGGCGAGCGCCCATGGAAGCATCCCTACCCCCCCACTACCCCTCATATTTTATATTTTATTACGTTTGGGCCTGGTTTTTTTGATAAATGCTAGTCTACCAGGAGAAGGGTAGTGGTGGATGTCAACAAAGCCTCCTTGGGGAGTCGGTAGCGAATTATAATAGAAGTCCCATAGAACTGGAAAGTCAGACTCCTGGTCGAGGTAGGAACCAGTATATGTTGAGAGTAGGGACGCCTTTTTTTTTTTTCTTTACTTTTAAATAATTTTACTTAAAAAATACCTTAAGACGATTAATAAAAATAATTTCCAAGTCCTCACCACTCCTAATTAATTTAAAGTTACATTAATACCTGAAGAACATGTCACATCTTTGACAATCATAATTTTTGAAATTATGAAACAAATTTTCTTACTTGTGACTTTTTTGTTATTCAATTTTATAAGAATATCAATATTGACAACATTAAATTAGTATTGTCTGGATTATTAAAATGTTGTTTGGAACTAAATATATCAAAAATATAATTCGATGCATCTCGTTTTGCAAGTCTATTAAAGTACAAAAATGAACAGGTTAATTGTCGAAATCTGAACATTATTGTATGTGACTCCTGACAAGCAATTAGTATTAATCATATATATTAATTTACGTTCAAATAGGGTTAACAGTTAACCATGGAGATTATTAGCAGTGAATTTTTCGGGGTTTGGTTAAGGTCTTTTAATTNCATCTTCAAAAGCGAAGAATCACTCACTGATCAGTGTCCCACGGAGAGACTCTATAATGTTTTTTTCAATTACATTTTACGAAAACCTTTATTCAGGACTGGATCACCAAAAAAAAAATTTTGTAAATTGATTACAATGAAATTCAAAATGACATTCAAAGTCAATCACATGAGGAGAGAAGGTGTCCAATGATACCACTCTCAATGTATCATTATTATAGATGAAAAACACTTATTTAACTTAGCTTAATAAATTAAATAAAATTTTCATTTCTTCCGTTATTATTATAATCAAAATGGAGCCCATAACGAAGGCTTTGGTAACGATAGATTACAAAAGTACCTCGGTTATCGCCACACTTTATTCTGAGCGAGATACTGGAATCGATTATTGGTCTACTCTAGCGCATTTAATTCGATTCTGACTTATGATATCAATACTGGTCTCAATGGCTCGAAAGCGGCGGGGTTCGGATTATGTAGAGGGACCCGCAACAAGGGGTGAAGATCAGCTGATATCTCATAGTCCCCCCGCCCCCTACTCCCTCTCTCTCTCTCTCTCTCTCTCTCTCTCTCTCTCTCTCTGTTTCTTTCTGTGTTTTCCCTGTGAACCCCCAAGAGCAAGGTTCAGGAGATTAAATTTAAAATTTCATCAGGGCGGTTGGTATAAAACGGAAAGCACAAAGCCCTGTGCTATAGTGTATTAGGTCGGTTAATTTGCTATCTCTTCCACACTGGCTCTTTCCTCTGGGGACTACTGCCCTTCCTATTCCACTCTCTACCCTACACACACAAACACACACACACACACACACTCACAATATCCCTCTTCTCTTTATTCTTTATCTATCCGCAATCTATTTATCTCTCATCTCTTTCTATCCAAGCACTAACTTGGCTAACTCTCTACTCTCTCTATCTAAGCACTCTTTCTACTTGGCTAACTCTCTACCCTCTCTGACTATCGAGCTGGCAAAATGTCTCCACACTTGACATTGACCACACTTCTAGAAAGCCCATTTGCTAAATCTTTAACAGGCTGAAAGTGTTTAAACAACTTTGACCTCTTAACCATGGAGTTCCCGTTCAAATTATGCAACATGTACCGGACGCGTATTGTTTCGCTAGGACACGTCAATACGTCACGCCCGGAGACGTGAATACATAATTTTGCATAATTTTTGAGGACGTATTCATATGTCTTACCCGTACCCGATAGTGCTTACGCCTGACGTATTTGTACGTCTTGCCCGGTTAACAGGTTAAAGCATACTCTTCAATATTTAACGTAAGGGACATAATTCACCTGTCACTCTCTCCTTGACATTATTATTTTCCTCTTTTTGAACCAAATAAAAATTTCAGATTTTTCGCTAACTGTACTGGAAAGGATATCAGACATAGATATTTCAATGTTCTTGAAATTTTACAAAAAACTGATTTATTATATTTAAAAATCAAAGTCGATAAAAAATAATATATTTTGTCTCAATTAAACGCCATTTTGTCGTTTTGTTTAATAAGAAATCCTCACTGGACAGATTAATATCACCAAACCTCACCCAAGATGATTTCTTTAGTAATTTTTTTTCC
The DNA here is from genome assembly GCA_000696205.2 of Oncopeltus fasciatus. NCBI lineage: Eukaryota > Metazoa > Arthropoda > Insecta > Hemiptera > Lygaeidae > Oncopeltus > Oncopeltus fasciatus. Next base: position 27,199 of record KZ807923.1, read on the forward strand.
TAAAGGATATTTTTTTTTACTATTACATAGGATCCATATTACAATAAAAATACATTAACAGAAGTAAAAAATTCATAGGTATTACTGAATTAATTTACAACATAACACTGTTTATGTTAGAACACAAATAAATGCTAATAACTGTGGTGCTATGTCAAGAAAACAATAAGAATGAGAAGAAATGGTAAGCGAATGACAGCTAGAATAATAAATTTCGATGATGACACTGAAAGAAAACATTCTATACACTTTATGAATTATTTGTTTTTAGTTCTATTCTATTCTATAATTTTCCTCCATAAAATAAACGCTCAAGTGGCCAATTTTATTTTATCGAAACGAAAAATCAGCTTTATGAGAAAGGATTAGTCGTGGATTTGGTCTTGCGCTTTTAATTAACAAAAAGTAATTTGTAAACAAAAAGTTTTACATTATTATTAACATTTTGTCCTGAATTTAGGCCTTTTTCGGGGCAATGGGAGATGATGGAAGGAGAGAGTTATATTTCAGAGTAACTAAATCATGATTGCAGGAGTGATTTACTTACTCTGATGAAAGCCATGACAATAAAAACCTTTTTGTTTACAAATTAATTTTTTTTTTTTAATTCAAAACTGAATATCCAACCATTCCTTTTGCAGGTTAAACATGATATATTTGTTTTTCAATAATGGTAATTTATTACTGAAGTTTCTTTAAGATATAGCTAACCAACTAAATTGATGCTATAATATTTATGTTATAAACTGTTTAAATTGTACTGATAGTTTAAAATATAATATAGAACCAGCACACAACAAACTGCGGAGCATAAAAAACACCACAAAAGAATGGAACACTTCCATCCGTGGGAATAGAAGAGAAGAGGTAATACTGACCCGTATGCGGATAGGTCACACGAACCTTACTCATATACACCTAATTAACAAAGATCTGCCGCCTAAGTGTAATACCTGCCAAGTTCACCTAACAATCCAGCACATCATAGAGGTTTGCCCAGTTTATCAGAATTACTTCACT
>KZ807923.1:89062-111680 GCA_000696205.2 Oncopeltus fasciatus
TATATATACATATACGTGTGCATGTTTGTGCTAAATAATTGTAGAGGTTCGGTCAGTAAGTAATTAACAGAACAAGCATTGTACGAAAAAAATCATAAAAGTTTATAAAAAGCCCTGAAGATGCTGGCATTGCAAACCAAGAAATTGGCATGTAACTTGTGAATTTGTGTCACACAAGACTTTCTTATTAACTCCCATACATACATTTTTCTATACATACTAGAATAATAAAGTTCTCTCTATACAGAAAACTAACTATGAATAGGAACTCGAATGTTTTTTTTTAAATTACACTTATTAATTAGTTGGCATTGAGTTATAAATGGGTTTCGACAATACCAATTTATCTTAACTCTTAAATTGTTATACTATATATTATGAATAGTAGAGAGAATTCGGGAACAATTGATTTTAAGTATAAATGGCCATAGGGTTTAAGGATTCAAAATTTTTAAATCATTGGATAGGTGTACTTGTACTAGGTTGTAATTTTGAATTGAAAGAATCACCTATTTTTAAAACAATTTTAGATGACATTTTTTCGAAATTTTTATAAAATCTCTGTACAAATGTCTCTGAAAACAGGCGAATGGGGTTGATGAAAACTCGGGGAATCGAGAAATGGGGCTTCTGCGGCCCCTTCGTGGAGGATCATTTGAACATATGTTTGTGTTTGTGCCCCTAAGTGAGCGTGTACATGTGTAACCCGCGAAGGGGAGAGCTCTCCCGTGAATCGGAACCGATACCTTTCAGATAAGTCCAAATGGCCCGAGGACACGGAACAGACATTCGAGGCAGCTGCAAGCTCTAAGGGGTGCCCGGTATCTGTTCTCGTTGGGGGTGTGTCTAGGTAAGTGTGCTCAGCACGCAAGTGGGCACGTAATCCACATGTCACCAATTGGTTATCCCCCACCTATACGAGGCTACGATTGATTATATAGCAAGGTATCCGGATTGATTATAGACGGAAGAGCTATTAAATGCATTGATTACTATCATGCACCTACAAAGATAGTCTCTCTTGGAGTCTCTCATTTGCAACAGAACTGAGAAATTCCAGACCTCCGATGATGGGATCATAAATTCTAAAAGTTCTCAGCAGTTTAATAAAAAATTTTTGCAAAGTATGGAGATTTTATTTAGAGAATAACTATCATTATCTCTCCTTCTTTATGTGGTTTCAGTAAATCTAGGGCGACTTTCCCATGACAGTAAATCTGAGATTTACTAGTAATTCCATGTTTACCATCCAAAAGGAATTCCAATTAAATTGATAAATTACATGATTTTCACCTAATGCTTCACTTACAAAGTGTAGATACCATCCTAAATGAATGCCACTGAATTCCCTCACTTACTGTTGTTTTATCAATGTTTTTTTTTCTCTATAGAATTCAAATTGTCTCAGAAAAGTTCTTGATACAGGGTACTGTCTCGGAAACGTTGGGTTACTTTTGCCTAAAGCATGTCAGCGTTGTTCAACACTAAGATGGCAACACATCCAAATCTCTTTCGTGTCTGCTTTCTTGGTTTTATTTCCTCCTCAGAGTTATTTCCTCTTGTAAACACTCTTCAATTCAGAAATCTTCCTCTCGCAAAAACCAATTCCCAACTCAGAAGTCGATTCCCCTTTTTACATATATCCTTATTTTGATCATTCCTTCTAAAGAGGCACATATACCTTCTGGAACTCCTATCAATCTATATTTCAGTGAGGTATTTGCTCAGATTATTTATTCTAGAGACATTTAAACTTCTATAGTTTGATTTTATTTATCTTAATTTCTTATCTATTTAATAAACAAGTCCCTTATTTTTTTAAATAATAAGGGATTTGTCTTACAAACTGTTTTGCTCGCTTTTGCTAATATGAGAATTTCTATATAGTGATAACAAATTTTTATACATTTTAATTCAAGATTTGTTGGTTGGCCTTCAAGTATTGCGCTGAAGAAGTTTTCCAGGATCATAAAAATTAAATGCTCCAAAATTCTTGGCAAATTACTTTATTATTGCTAACATTGCGACTTTACTTGCAAGTCATCATCAAGGCAATAATTTTGTTGGATAGATCTACGAGGGAGGTTTATGATTACGAAAAAACTATACTGGAGTTCTGCAAACAGTTTAGTTTTGCACTCCAAGTTATTTCTCCAGCTTGATTAAAGATATTTCATCATTCGTGTGTGTTTTATATTTGCACATATACATGCACAAATGTGTATATACATGCAAACATGCATGTAACACATACATACATGTTTTCTTAGGTTTGAGGAGTACTTTCATTATTTTTATTTCAAAAAAATTTAAAGCTGGAAGTTTCCTCTTTGAATAGACTTCAAGAGATTCTTGATAAACAGTTTCATTAAGCTAAAACCACATATTTTTCTTTGAAGAGTTTTAGTATAACTTAACATTCCCAAGAAAGAAAAAATCAAGAGTAATTAAGATTTGTATATTGACTTGTATTGCTGACTACAAAGTCGAAAACGTGTCTGCGTTTAATGGAAAGTATATGGCCGTTAATTGAGGTATATAGCGAATTACTGAAGAAGAAGGATGTATAAAACTGAGGTTGTGCATTGTTGGAAGAGGATATGGATAGCTTGAAAAGAGAAGAATACGAGCATAAATAGAGTAGATAACTTATTTCCACACATTTCACGCTCTACAACAGTAAGCTCCCATTTCACCCTAATCCATATGCCCAATCCTTGTCGTCGGACTCCAATCCTTACTGTCCTCCCCTTTGACAAAAACGGAGATGATCTCGCGACCTCATGAGCTTATAAGTTGTGGGGTCAATGGGCCCTTTCTCCCTGCATAGTGATTTTTATTTTTTTATAACTTTATATTTATTATTTATCATATCTGTCAATAATTTATAATATGTTTATTAACAGTCAATAATGAATTAAGATTTATTACAAAGAAAAAAAAAAGTATGGTAGAAGAAAATCTAGATGAAACAAAAATGCATTTGTTGACTTAATAGATTCGTGGCCACGGAAGTGGGTAGCAAAAATTAATTTTATTTCATACAGAAATGACAAGGAAAGGTTTTTTTTTTTTTTAAATAGTCGAGTTATATCGTCGCCTTTGCATTTAACATGTATTGCCTTCCAGGAATCTTAAATAAATTCCTTTAACAATTTTTAGTGCAAGGGAACAGAAAAAAAAATCTAACTATCCAGCCAGGACACGAACCTGGATCTCCTGCTATCCGGGCCGGTACGTTACCATTTACGCCACCAGGACAAGCCTGATAAGTTATTAAATTCCCCGCACTAGTGTCGAGAGTCTGACCATTTGAACATATGTTTGTGTTTGTGCCCCTAAGTGAGCGTGTACATGTGTAACCCGCGAAGGGGAGAGCTCTCCCGTGAATCGGAACCGATACCTTTCAGATAAGTCCAAATGGCCCGAGGACANAATTTTAATTTTATAATTATTATTTTTCTTGTGGTATTTAATCCCACGTATAATTAATTAAATTTCCTAAGCCTGTATTATTTTATATATTTTTTTTTCATTTTATGTCCACCTTTCTATGCATAATATTTCAAGAAACATACCTGTATTGCGTGTTAATGCATTTAACTAGAATATTTATGAATTTAAAAAACAGTTAATAAGCTTTTGGAAAAATACATTAAAAAATTTAAATTAAATCTATATTTTTACTTTTTTGATGAATTTTACCCTTTTAATCTCTGCATTCTTTAAAAAAAAATAATAAGCATTGACTAATCTTGGCAATGGACATCATGTCAACTGGTACGGCCTTAGGGGAATTTCTTGAAATCACTTAATTATGTGAAGAAATCCTCTTCTTTTTTCTACTAGAAATGCAAAGGGAGCCAGAAAAAAAAATCTTGCTGCCCCAGTGTTAATTCTAACGTGGTATTACATACACAATTAATATCATTATTCTCTTTTTGCTTTTTTAAGATGATCAAACAAAACAATTTTTTTAAGAAACCAAATTTCTGTAGAATTTGGATGAAGATAAAATGGAGACTAAACTTTATATTGGTAATATCTTCGTTGATATTAGAGTTACTAAATAGTTTATAGAAATAAAATATGTAAAATGCATTTTTTTATATTTTATAGACTAAAATATTTCGAAAACGCATATTAAGAAAAACATTAACGATTGTATATACAGGATAGGATATATAGGATGAGTGATCGCTACCCCTAAACTTCCATCCTTGCCAGACTTAATCAAAGCTTAGTGGTCATAAATTTTACTCATTTCTCTGACTTCTAAATTATTATTATTTAATTAACCTCCACTAATTTTAAATGTAACATTCGTTATTTGCTAAGATTATGCACATCTTATGGGACGGACAGTTTTATACTTATTACGGAGAAAAATTAAAAAATTAAGGATTAATTAAACAAATTGGATAGAGTTCACAGAGACGTTGGAGAAACTTAAATTGGTTTTGATGTTTATAAATGCATTTTTATCGGTAAGTGCACTTCATGTAGTGAAGTCAGAGGTGAGAAAATTAACAGATATTATCTGCGTGGGGTAAAATACCCTCCATAGAACCACCCCTTTGGCTATCTGTGGGAGATATCAGCTTATGTAAATTTCGCCTTTGCCCTCAGGACTCTGCCTCGGGGAAGGTGGTTGGAGGAGGGAGAGAGAGAGGGAGTATAGAGCAATTTCGTACACCTCTCCTCCCCCCCACCCTCCAGCCATCCCTCTTCCCGAACTCCTCTCAGCGTGCTATGATTTATGATTCTGGATAGAAGGGACAAGGCCTCCTGGAAGCCACTCAAGGGACCCCAACCTCCTCAAGATGGTCGAGGTAAGATGGTGGTGCAAGATAAATTTCAAAATGTATTTACAAAATCTAGGTGAAAGAGCTTGGATAAACAATATTCAAAGTCTTTGTACAGTTTTTACTTAAAATATTTTTTTTAAAATAAACTAATTCACTATAACATATCATATAATCAAGCTAGTCAAAATACCACAATTCTATCCTTACGTGAGTGAATCTGTTCAATAATGTCTGGCACGGAGTAGCTACTTAAACTTAGCAAATTTCTCACTTTTGCTTTTCAAGAATATTTTATTTTATTTTTTAAACTATTGTTTATTGATTACATTCAGTTAAAAATAAAACATTTTGTAATTTGATTACAATGAAAAGGACGAGCTATATTCTTATTTTCTTTTATATATTTTGTCTTCTAGCAGAACTTTACTATTTGTATGGTGGCCCCCAATGCTTACCTAAGTTAGACTCTTCTAGGTATGATTGTAGGAGACTTCACACCTAGAACTTTCTCGTTTTAACAGTATTCCATTAACTTGCAAGGAACTTTAGTCGCTCAGGCAGACATGAGAGTAATGCGGGTAAAACCTACCTGTGATCTTGCTTGGTCAGAACCAGTCTGGGTTTACAGTTTCATAATCTTTTTTTTTTTTTAAATTAGATACTATAATACCTACAAAAAGTGACGTAAATTGTTTGATATTTTATTCATCGAATTTTTAATTATTAATTTTTTTTTTTTTAGCGAGAACTACTGAAAATTAACTGTTGAGGTTTCAAAGTATCAGTAATGACAGATACATTTATGTTCTTTTTAGTTTAGTCAAATAAATTTAAACTTAAATACACACTATTTATGATTTACAAACAAAAAAAAAAAAAAAAAAAAAAATAGGCGAATTCCATTTAAATTGAAAAAAGGTGGACAAAGGAAACTGTAAATTTAAAATTGGATGAATAGAAGGGCAGTTATAGATATTTTAAAAATGTCTTTTAACTCTCCGTGCCCACCTCCTCCGAGCGACACAATTTAAAAAAAGTTCTAGATATATATTTTCAGTATTAGCGAACCTGTTTTTCTCATTTATTATTTTACACAGTATGGCCATGTACTAAATCCTAAATAATTAATAAAAAATAATTAAAATTAAAGAAGCTTATCGTTTTGCATTTAACAGCTACTTGCTAAATTTAATTAAGAAAAATTAAATAATAAGTTAAAAAAAGCTAAATACCTTGTTGTAAAAAATTGAACCAATGAGGTTTGGGGGGTTGGCGGATTAGATTATTTTTACAATAATGTACTACAGGATGTTTACTGTTTAAAGTAATATTGTTTTGTACATAATATATGAAGGGACACGGACTGAAACATTTGAGGTAATCATAAATGTTTTTATATATTTAACTCAGTCGAAACCTCATTGAAGCATGTATTTATAGAGTAATCATTCTGCCTGAGACATAGGTAGGCTTCATATTTAATGCTCCAAGATCCAATTGGTGCCAAATTATTCTCAAGATTCAAATATATAAAATCATTTATACTACCTTTGCGGGTGTGTCTGTGTGTAATCCACTGATCTTATAATGACATATTTTTTTTTTTTTATAAGAGCAGTGGATTTCAGGACATAAATGTTCAAAAACAAAAGTCCATTGATTACGATACTGAGAACATCTCAAAATTTGCACATATTTTGCGTGGCGTAGTTTTCTACTTAGTTCGGATTCTCTCTTACTCTATTAATATTTTTACTATTATTTTTTTGAGGGAAAACAAGTGAAAAAAAATTTTTATTTGAAAACAACAGAATTTTTTTTCCCCGTGTGCTGTCAGTTTGGATAAGCCCCTTTAACGTATAGGCTTGAAAACATCAACAGAAGCATAAACCTCGTGCAGGGCTTAACCTGAAATCGTTCCTTCAGCTTTACACCTCCCCCTGTCTAGGTTTTACGACAAAACCTGAGGATTGTTTCATTTAAAGGGTGTTATAAAAGCGGAGAACCTAAACGCCACCCAAATAGTCCATGGCGCTCAGTCCATTTTGAAAGATACGTGAAAATCCTCTTCTGGAAAGACGATTTTTTGTGTGTGATAAAGGGGATTGCAGTCAGTGCTGATGACGTCTGAGCCTGGTCATACAATAAATATGGAACAGTATGTTTTATTTTAAGAGGCCATCAAGAGCAAAGTAAACAAGGAAGATTTTCCTATTTTCATTGAAGATGTACCATATATAAATGAAGTAACTAACTTAGTAGGTCTTTATCTATTTTAGTCTATGTTGAAAACATTCAAAAAATTGTTTTAAAAAAAAATTAAATCGCCTAATTAACAAAGGACATTTTTATTATTTTTTTAAATTAAATATTACTCCCTCTTTCAATCACTTAGGGCCATGGAGGGAGAGGCAATCTACAGTTTTCCACCTCATTCTAAGCAACCATGGCTCAAGAATAGCTTTACATTATCGATGAAAGCTTGACCTGGGTAGGATTTGAACCCGCAGCGCCAGGGTTGCGATACCCAAAGGGATGCAATGAACACTAGCCTAGCACCCTAATATTGTCTTTCAAATTAAAAGAAAGTTCAACATTTTTGAATAACTAATTGCCTAAATTACTTCACTAAATTATCTGCCACCTTCTTAATAATACATTTTTAATTCTGAGTTCTATAGTATTTTTTTAAATATATAACTTTTTATTAAAAGAAAATTATTCTTTACATATTTCATACACTGTAATTTCAGATGGGGTACATTGTTGTCCTTGCTCGTCTATCCCGGGATGTAACCCGTCCTCAGAGGGGAGCCCAGGTTAACCCGCGATAGACTATCCGGAACCCATCTTCTTCTTATCCTAGGATAAGAAGGAGACTAGGCAGAGAGTCCAGGAGGGAGTGAGAGGAGGAAAAAATGCCAGTACATTCACTCTCTTGGTATTTTAACTAAACTGGCTGGAGTAGGTCCCTTGGCCACCTCCTCTTGAGGCGTCGGGGAAGGTGGTCGGGATGAAGTGGGATGCCAGGGAGAGGACTAGAGGATTTGAATGTCCTTGGAGGTTTGTCTGGAACTTATCAAACCTGGAGGGGATGAGCTCGGAAACAAAAGGTATTTTCAATTCAGAATGGATGGTTTTATTGGATAAGTAGGGAGGAGTGTTGAGGATTGTGCGAAGGACTTTGGACTGGAACCCCTAGATACATCTAATGTTTGATGGCTTCGCTGTGCCCCACAATTCAATACCATATGACCAGATAGGTCTAAGTAATGTTTTGTAAAGACTTATTTTGTTTTCTATTGTTAATCTGGACCTGCAATTCAGCAATCTGTAGAGCTGTACAAAGCGTCTGTTTAGCTCTTGTCTCTTTGTCTGTAAGTGAGTCTTCCAGGTTAGTTGACTGTCTATGTAGTTCTACAATATTGACCAAATTTTGGATCACATTTTTATATTATTTTCAAATACTGGATCTAAGTCTTATCCTCCTAATAAAATCATTTTTTTAAGGTATTTTATTTTATTCATTAAACTAATATATGTTTTAAAATTTATTCATGTATCATATACTTTTCACTCCTAATTGTTAGGTTAACTAGAAATTAAACTAACACTTAAATTTAATTTAGGAAGTCTTGGCATGAAGGAAAGTACCCCGGTGCTAAAAAGTAATATCCCATCCATAATTACAAATTACTTATAACCAGTCGTTATAAATAAAATTAAGTAGCCAAACTGTTGTACTTATACACTAATTGCCCTGCTAACTTCTCGGGGAAATGAAACTAACACAATTATAATTGACGCGCTCTTAACTTCCAAGGAGCATAATCTTAAGTTCAAAATTTATCAAAGAGAGCAACGGAAAGGGGGACGGGGGGGCTTAATCCACGGCTGAAACAGAATCTTTAATGGATGATAATCCGGGTTTCTGTAAAGAAAATTACAGGGCATAAATTGCTGAATAATGAAGTTCGTGCTCAAAATTGAGCATTGTTGGAGAAAAAAAAATTCAGTTGCTTAAGTACTTAAGTTTATTTACTTTATTACTGGAAAAAATGTGTATACATTATTTTATTTAGTGAGGTAGATGACCATTATGGTTATCAGGCAATATCAAATACTTCGCATTTTGTATATATTTTTCTCTAATTGCTGAGCGCTTTCAGTATCAGTGATTCCATCTTCAGAGTTCAGTCATCTTATTAATTGTACTCCTACCTTGAACCAGCACAAGGTACACACATGCATTTAGGGTTATCAAATAACAACCAGCTCTTCACAATTTTCATGTATTTTAACTACTGAACGCTTTCAGAATCAGTGATTCCATCTTCGGAGCTCAGTAACCTTAAAAATACTACTCCTGCCTTGGACCAGCACTAGGTACACGCATGCATTTAGGGTTATCAAATAACAACCAGCTCTTGTCATGTATTTTAACTGCTGAACGCTTTCGGAATAATTTATTACATCTTCAATTACAATGATTTTATGATAATTAAATCATGAATATTTTCTTCAGACATTAAGAAGCCACATGAAAATTCATAGTTATTGTCGTGTTATGTAAGATAATTTACTGAGTGGGATTACCTCAAAACTAATGGCCTTTATATTAAAGCTAGAAAACTCGTCTATGAGATCAGCTTTCTATAGAAAACGTTTATTATAGTCTATTAAAGCTGCTACTAAAATCCAGTGCAACTAGAGCCGCCATGATTGAGACATTCGTAAAAAGTTGACTGAGCTCTGAGGATGGAATCAATGGTACCGAAAGTGCTCAGCATATAAAAGCTACAAAAGATGCGAATATGATAACCCTAACATTCATCATTTTTGCTACCCGGACAAATAAAATAATAAGTAAATTTTTTTTTTATCATCATATTTAATAGTTACAGTCTGTTAAGTATTACATTTTGAAATTTGATTTTATTTTAAGAATTTAACAAATAATGAATTTACACATAAGAAGAGAAATTTTTCAATGACACATCTCTAAATGTATATGATTGTACAAAATGTATGTACTATACTCTTTTCCTGAATGTAATAATTCCCTTTAAATATTGTTCATTGTATGTCGGGGTAATAATTGAAAAGACAACTATTTAAAAAAAAAATTTTTTATATTTGTACAGATGTACTATGATGAAATTTATCGAACGGAATAATTAAATTAAAAGTTCAGAACATCTAACATTAAATTCCATTGAAATGGAAAAAAGTATGGAAAATACAATTAATTCCTTACTGATCCAAATACAAGAAACTTAATACTTGGTCCACATGGGCTTAAGTGTATTTCTTAAAAATAAATAATAAACATAATTTAATTTATCATCTACCTTTTGGAGAATCGGTCAGACAGAGGATAAGGGTTTTTAAGGGAGGATTAGAGGGTGACTAAATTTAGAGATTTTCAGTAATTTTGAAATCGTAAATTTAGCAAACGAAAAAATTTACCATATTATTATTTATATCATTCTTTACAAAAAAAAATATATTAAAAAAAAGTTCAGAGATATTTATGGTTATGAATTATTTTTTTAATTTAACGAATATTCATGAAGATCTTTAAGAATTTAGAAGACTTCCCCAATTCTTCCTAATAGTCTGGAGGCAGTTTTATCTATCCCACCTTCTCCCAGTGCCCCTTCTATCAAATCAGACATGGAAGCCCACATNTCATTTCCACTTATCCCACAATGGCTAGGTGTCCATAGAAATGAAACTTTAATCCCTTCTCGGTGTAAATTTTTAATGCTATACATAATATTGTTTACGATAGGGTGTTGGGTGAATAAGTTTTTGAAGCTGAGAATGGACGATAAGGAGTCAGTACAGATTAGTAGGTTGTGTTGTCTTTTTTTTTTTTCAGAGATATTTATGGTTATGAATTATTTTTTTAATTTAACGAATATTCATGAAGATCTTTAAGAATTTAGAAGACTTCCCCAATTCTTCCTAATAGTCTGGAGGCAGTTTTATCTATCCCACCTTCTCCCAGTGCCCCTTCTATCAAATCAGACATGGAAGCCCACATCGTATATGGAACTTGCACGAGAGAGGTGTAAGTACAGTTCGCGCAAGCCTCCTGGCCTCCGGAGCAGGCGCAAATACCGGCTTTACTGACTGACACAAATGACGAGAAGGGAGTCGGAAGGGCTGATGTGACGTGCCCCTGATAACCTATCACTGCTCCGGGGGTAGGTGGGGGGTTGGAGTCTAGCGCGCCGTCATGAATATGCAGGCCAGTGATCCTCGAGCCTGGCGTGTTCCCTCTCTCAGAAGAGACCTCCCCCTGTCGCCAAACATTTACACTGGTGCGCAGAGCTGGCAGTGTAACAGCGACGGGGCAAGACCGCTGACATCCACTTTGAATTCCCACATCCACGTCTAGAGGAAACGACATCTACACCACTAGATTTGTATCCAGACTTCATCCTCCTCTATTACCTAACGAAAATATAGGTATTGTCTAAAACAGAGGGGAAAAACAGTAATGGTGAATACTCATTAACAAAAATTACGTCATTGGCATCAATAAAAGATTTTTAATTGCACTTGATATTTCTGGTTATCCCCCATTCTTATGAATTCAATGTTGCTTAATAAGAAATGCCTTCTGGTATAGCTAACTGCCTAATTTACGAATAGCAACCAAATTCTTTTCTTTTTAGATCATTAATCATTAAAATATATTACTTGCATACACGCTTCTGCATATCTCTATCTCTCTCTCACTATATATATATGTATATTTCGGGCTTGACTATGTAGAAAAGTTAATTTTTGCTGATGGCTTCTTCTGGGCTAAATGGTGAATGAGCATCAGGCGAAAACTTATCAAAAATTAACTTTCCTACATAGTCAAGCTCGGAAGAAGTATTTATAATATTTCCGGAGACAGTGGAATTCTACGTGATACATTTATACACACATTTATACACACNGCTAAATAAAAACTAAACAAATTACTCCACGTTGTAAAATTTTATTAAATTTATTTCTAATTAGCGTCTAAGAATCCTCAGTACTAATAACAATACAACAAAAGAACATTTTGAAGTTGAAATCGAATAGGCACCAGGTTAGCTCTTGTGATCTGTTCGGGTATCAATAAATAAAAGCTTGAGGAACCATGGATGTTTAGAATTGAATTGCATCCTGTAGATATTTCCTGTAGATATATACACAAAAAAATACTTGGAATCTAATATTTAAAGTAGAAATTAGAAAAAACTGTGAGAACGGCAAATGTCAATACATTTCGGCTAGCAGTTTATGTTATTTTACTATAACAAGATTGCTTTGAATTTAAGAAAAATAAGTGACCTGATAGATTTTTATCTTCATAAATGACAACAGAAGCCTGTAGTAACACCCTTTTACAGTAGAAATATTGAATCTACCGCAAAATATAAGCGAATATAATGCGGGAAGCTCAAAGCCGTTGTGTCTTCGTAGCAGATATCCAAGGTGGGATGGAAGAAGAATTGATGGATGAAGAAAAAACGAAAACAGACATTATGTCAGAAGGGATATGTCAAAAACGCCAAATTTGTACGAATCATATTGAGCTGGCAGAAATTGTTCATTCAATCTATAGACCTTCCATATTTCGATTCCCCATGTCTTGAAGTGTATAACATAAAATTTTTTGGATAGTTGGGATTTTTTAAGATAGGTTGCAATGGTTTATTATATATTATTAAAATGCTTGATTATCAATAAATTATTTGACATTAGGAAACAGAAAGCCATATGAATAAAGAATATTTTTGTATTTTAAAACCTATGCAAAAAACATTTAATTATTTGTCTAATAATAGTTTATTTTTTCGCCCAATCTTGAGACTTATATTTTATTTTAATATGTAAATAAAGGAACCAATTTCAGTCTGAACAACTATATTTTTTAATCTTTACATCAAAGTACGAAAAAGAGAATTTTAGGCACATCTGAAGCCAATTTTAGTTCAAAAATGAACAAAAATTAAAATATATTTTTTATACGTAACAGTTTCTTCAAATCTGTTAGAAAATTATATTAATAAATATATATTATACCCACATGGGATGCACCATTTTATTTATTATTCCTGTATAATTAGTCAATTAGTCCCATTTGTGAAATATTGTTCACCTATGGGTTCAGTCATTATTAATGGCTTAATTATCAAATATTCTTATTCTGGTAAACTAATTTAGGCAAATTTAAATAAATCTTTTCAGAATAAATGACCTGGCAAATATATTATTTCTTAAAGTACAAAACATCAATACTCTACCTTCCAAATACTATATATATTTACCGCTGCATTATATTAACTATATACCTGCCCACTGCAGTAGATACTATTATTCAATTTTTCAAGTCACTATAAGACCGGATCAATTTTAAGAAAAAATGATAAATATGATATATTTTTAATAAAACAATAGAAATTATTATTATTTCTAAAAAAATGCACATATTCACTACTCACACACAGTTGGAAAACATGGATTTGAGTTATCCCTGTTAATGGGGCTGGCTTGTTCGATCAGTTTTAACGAAGAGCCGAATAAATTGCATCTAAATATATAAATAAATCACGATTCCTCTTTTGAGAAACCAACCGCTATTACAAATAAATACATTATAAATATATCTGTATTTCCTTTATTCAAATAAAGCAGATATAAATACGGTATTTTTTTCATAAAACTTCAATCGTAGTGCTTATAAAGAGAATATAAAATATATTAGTTTCAGGGATTAATAAAAAATCATAAAAAAAACATCTAAATAGAAGGGGTAATACAATTAGGGTGTCCAGCTAAACAATTATCTAAGATCTAGAAAAGCCAATCACGCAAGAACTGCGTTATTAAGCAGACTTTGAACGTTTTCAGAACAATAGCCATGAAAATTAATAAACTATGAAATTTAAGAAAATTACATTTGAAACAGATAGTATACTATAAAAATTTTGGTTACACTAATAACATGGAAGATAAAGGTTGTTATTATTATTAAAACATCGGTCTTCCCCTATATTCCTTAGTCTTTCATCCAATATAACTAAAAAAAATTTTGTTTTAAAGGCTAGCAATATAATAATTAAACCTTGAATATATATATTCAAATTACTTTATTTATTCAAAATTACATTTTAAAATAATTTGTACTTAGTATTTTTCGTAAAATTAAGCAAAATATAAACTTTATAAAATTGTATTAGTAATAACAATTACTGGTCTTTTTCAAAAGATGCACCCTCTGAATTTCTCTATATATTTAGAGTACATAACTTGAGGAATCATCAAAATCGTTTGAGCTAATTTTCTGTTACAGTCAAAATAAAAACAGATAATGCAGTACAGTGTGTCTAATTTTAAATTCAAGGTAAGGCCTTAAAAAAGAAAATGAAACAAAAAAAAAATGTATCATTTGAAAACATATTTATACCCACCAGTGTATCAGCCAGACGAAAGACTAATCGCCAGGAATGCAATTTTTGAAGCCAAAAGGTTAAGACAAACAAAAACCCGTTGACGAAAATATTTGTTATTGATGTTAATTATAATTTTTTTTTTTGGGGTGGGGAGGTTGTTGTACAGTAGTTAAGGTACTAGATTCCTGAGTAATGACCCTAGTTTTTTTTTTTTGTTCAGTGTATAATAGCTCACAGGATTATATCTCTTTTATAAATCAGTCCTAAATACGGAGCCTTTGTTCTTTAAATGAGAAAATTACCTAGAAACATTATACTTAAAACAAATATAACTATAAACATATATCTAGAAAATTCACTTAAAAACCTAGAAATATACCTAGAAACACACACACACATATTGAAACTTATACCTTGAAACCTAAAACCATATACCTAGAAAATACACCTGTAATTATACCTAGAACTATACCTTGATACCTTGAAACATATCTAGAAACTTATAAGTTGAGAAAATGGTACTCTGATTATACAACTTATCCAGTGTTCTTTGTATTTTCATTAAAAACATCTCTAACATGTATTTACCCGCTTAACCTTTATGGCTGTTTTATGTGGAAACTTATGTATTATAGTAGCAATTCTTGCAACTTTTTTTTTTTTTTTAATTCTGATTATCTTGATGAAATCTTTACTTTTTATTTGGGTTATCTTTCATGAGGAAATGAAAAATATATAGAATGTGATTTTTGGAAATTTAATTTCAGCTTAATTTGTCTCATCAAATTTTTTTTTAAATACAAATTGAAATAAATAAAAATTATCATTGGAAGAGTTGGTAGTTAAAAAACAAGGGATGTTTTCCAAATTTACATAGCTTAAGCGCGATAAAGTGTACATACAACTTGTTCATAAGTTTCATACGGTAGACTGATTAAAAGTACTGTTAACAATCTGTGAAAAGGTTAACTAAAGATATCTTTTAAGGAATAAAAAAAAACAAAAAAAAAACATTCAGACGAGAAAGAGAAGAATGAGACCAATTTTCCGGACATTCCTGGAAAGGGAGTTTGGACTCTCTTTCTGTGTTAGGGGGTAGGGGGTGGCTCTTTGAAAAAGGCCAGCTAAGGAGAAGAAGAGATAGGGGTTGGCCAGAGTCCAGGCTGACTAAAAGGTCCCGTCTCCCTGATTACGGCGGAGAGCAGGACATGTGTTCGAGCCACTAACGACCTCTCTCTGACCACTGGGCTCCGATCTACCCCTACCTTTGTCTACATTACCTGCGAGGCCATCTCCAACCAGCATCTTCCTAAACCCAGCAGATTTTACCAAATTAAAGTAATATATAATAATAAAAGATTTATTTCATTGGTATATGGCTAAAAAGGACAACTACACACAATATTTATTGTCAATAATAATGTAACTTGTGTAAAATAAATATTTCTTTATTTAAATAATCTAAGGGGTTATTATTATTTCTACCACCAATGAATATAGAACTCTCATACCTTATATTCTCCGTCTTCATTGGTTTCATTGGGAGAGGATGTACAGAAACCAATGAAGACGGAGAATATAAGGTATGAGAGTTCTNGAGAGAGAGAGAGAGAGAGAGAGAGAGAGAAAGAGAGAGAGAGAGAGAGAGAGAGAGAAAGAGAGAGAGAGAGAGAGAGAGAGAGAAAGAGAGAGAGAGAGAGAGAGAGAGAGAAAGAGAGAGAGAGAGAGAGAGAGAGAGAAAGAGAGAGAGAGAGAGAGAGAGATAGATAGATAGATAGATATACACAGAAATTGAAACACTTGTGGCTGCGATATGTATAATAAAGAAGAGCAGAAGGAAGAAAGAGTGTAGTGAACACACAAAAATAAAAAAATTACAATGAGTATAATTTTCGGTGAGACTTCTTGCCCACCGTCAGTGAATATCAAAGGTATATCAAAGTGAATATCAAAGATATATGTGTGCGTGTATAAATATTTCTCTGCGCTATCTTGTGTTCACAATTTTAAAAATAAATGATTCAAATATGGTATTTATGCTTGTTTTTTTCCTTACTTTTTGATTTTGTTAGTAACTAAAATCGGTCAGGCAGGCGTGTGGTTTAAAAAAAATGTCTAAGGAATAATTAGCAAAATCTTTGTTACTTTTAAGATGAAAAAAGAGTTGTAGATTAGCGTATAATAATACTCGGCAGTTAAACCTCCCTTAAAGATCTCTCCAGACGTTAAGATCGCCCTAATAAAAGTTAAATCGAAAAGTCGGCAATAATAAAATAATCACCCAATAATTTTGGAGTATTTTATTCTTCCGATCCTGCCCGAAACCCTGACTAATTTCTCCATCTTATCGACGGGCAAACGACCTCCAACCATTATAAATAAATAATATTCGTCATCATCTTTTCATTTTTTTTATGAAGATTGCATAAACAACCATTAACCGCATTCGAAATTGCTAAGACGAATAGTCTTGCTTGATAGACACTAAATTAAATGACTGGTTCTAGTTTTGATTATTCATGATATAATATTGATTATGGTACGTTAACATGTAGAAGATAAGTCACTTGACATCTTATGACTAATGCACTCCCGGGATGTATATATGAGAGGTATATTATTTACATAAAATTTTGAACAGATTATAGTTTCAGCTTTTCCGACATAGGATTGAAGAACTGTTGATTTTTTTTAAACGTAGTGTCGTGGATACCGCGAACAATAAAAAGCTAGATTGTTTTATATCTAAATTATAATTATTTTGTTGAATTATTCACTAGCCTTTTATGTAAGGAAGCGAATTAGTAACCAAATATTTGAAGTTTCAGGATAATAAAGACAATTTTTTTATTTATTCTTTATTCACTTATTACATTCTTTTAAAAATGAAAATATTTTGTAATTTGAATACAATGAGTAGTAAAAATGAAAATGAATGACATTCACATGAAGGGAGAAGGTGACCAATGACACAAATCTCATACAGACAATAAATAATGTTTTTCTTATAGTAAAAAAAAGAAACTGAATTAAAAGGGTAATGTTTAAAGGTTTTCTAGAAACATTTTTTACTTTATTTAAAATAATTTAAAGGTATAAAAAGATTCAGGCCCAAAAATTAAGAATACCATTCTTTATCATCTTTATCAATACATGTATAACCTATATTTAAATACTTCGAACCTCCTCAACAATTGTAGCTAATTTAATTTAATAATAATTTTTAATGTAATTCAAAATGCAAAATTAGTTTGTGGCTATGTTCAAAGGGATCGATCGGTACCAAAACTTTATTGGTATAGAAAGTTTAGAGGAATGAGAGAGAGAGAGACAGAGAGAGAGAGAGAGAGAGAGTAATTCAGTTAAACTCATCCAATGAACAATTATGTCAGAAACTATTTGNAATTTTATTTATAAATTAAAAAAAATGATTTATAAATTATTGCTAGTTTACAAGCAGCCTCATATGTCATTCTTGTATTCTTGTAATTTCATTTTTATTTTATCGATCTGATGAGAGAGTCCGAGGGGATGTGGTTTTAAACATCAAAGGTTGTCAGTCTGTCAAAAGAGTATATGATTTTAAACGCTAAAGATATTTGAGAGGCTTCGAATGTGACGTTTCAATTTAACTCTTTACCGTGCGTTCGACCCATGGAGACCTTGTTATGTCACTTTATCGAAAAGAGGGTAGCACACCCCTACCAGGTAATCACACCTCTACCAGTCAGAGTGAAACCCCTACATTTTTTTTCTCAATAATATAGCTTCTGTAATAAAAATTGAACAAAGAAAAAAGTTGTATTACAAATACAATAATAAAAATACCCTTCCATTCAAATTTCTCTCGGTCACCCCAATAACAGAGAAACAAATATTTTCATTTTTTTCTCAGCTCAGTAACGTCTTTCACTAACTGCGTAAAACGTCTTCCCATGCGTTTTGCTCGCCGCACTTAAATGCATAAAACTTATCAATCACAAATATGTAAATATTTGTAATAAATATATAAATTAAACACTCGAATACTCTAAAAAAAATTGAATAGCGCCGAATAAGAGTGCAAAAAAATGTACTACACTGTGCTAGTGTTTAATATTCGCAGTACATTTAAATTATCGTTAAATCATTAAAACATATAAAAAACATACCAAAAAATATACCGTTAATAAATTTAACATGGAATTTTTAGGAATAAATTTGTTTTCTATTTCAATAAGAAGTTGAGTTTAAGAGCTTTTTGATAGTACATTTAAATTATCGTTAAATCATTAAAACATATAAAAAACATACCAAAAAATATACCGTTAATAAATTTAACATGAAATTTTTAGGAATAAATTTGTTTTCTATTTCAATAAGAAGTTGAGTTTAAGAGCTTTTTGATTGTAAAATTTAAATTTATTTTAATAAATGATCAAATCAGAACTGAAATATATTAACCGTTCTCCCATCTAGATAAAACTTATAATATAAGGATGAAGTTCATTTAGGCCATCTTGTTTTAAAGTTAGGAAAAAAATAATTTAAAAAAATGGCGGTTTTTTGTACGATGAACGTATCGTGAACACCACTAAATCAATTCATACTAATAGCTTATCGATTTTGAAACAGCTAAAAATTGAGCACAAGAAACACACTCATATGAATTTCATGTGAAGAGATTGTAGACAATAGAGATATATGATTGAAGATGTAATTGGGATTCTAGTAATAAAAGACCAAGAATGTACTTTATAAGCCCCAATCGAGTACTTATAAAGATCATAAATAATTCTTCCGGGCTTGACAGTGTCTAAAGAGCTGAAGTGTGAAGTGTTGGCTACAATTAACTTTTATACTTAGTCAAGCTCGGTAGAAGTATTTCTTATAACAATAATAATATTTTTTTAAGACCGTGAGATCCTATATAAACAACTTACAAATTATTTAAAAACTATATGGACTTAGAGTNCTCTATCTCAGCCTGCCTTCATATATATATATATTGGAAAGTACATTTTGAAGTAGTAAAGGTATTCCCGTAAAGCTTACCATTAAAACTTAGTACATTATTAATGAGAAAAAGTTGGTCAACTAGCGGAATAATGAATAGTACTGAGGCTTTGACTATTTATTCATATAATTGTATTTATTTACAATTTGAAATGAGAAATTTTTTATTTCTGTGATAAGAGAATGAAATTAAGGTTAAGAACAAAGGTTGTCGATGCAAACCCAAATAATATTAAATATCTCAGATGTATGTCTTGATTAATTCATTCCGATAATTTGAAAATATGTTTGATCTTTTTTATAATTATACATTCATCAGAAGAAAATATTTCTGTATCAACCGCATGATTTTAGAAAAACAATAAAATTAAGAAACAAGGACATAAAATTTTTTCTAACTTGGGAGACAAACTATCGAATAAAATAAAGGAAATATTTGGTTCCTATATTTTTATTAGAGTCAAACCAAGAAAAAATAAAAATCTTAATAATATTGAAAAATATTTTATTATGGAATGCTAAACTATTACTTATGACATTATCTTATTTTGAATGAGAAAATACTAGTCGTCTTTTTGAATTCAAAAGACTATTTATTTATTGAAGTATGTAAATATACATTACTTATTATTTTACTTATTTATCCTGTTGTGAATTTCAAAGTATTTCTATAAAATATATAGATCGTTGATCTATTTTTCGTTTATTTATTTATTTATTGAAGTATGTAAATATACATTATTTATTTTTCATGTTGTGAATTTTTTATAAAGTATGTACATCGTTAATCTATTTTTCGTTATATTATGTTGATATGCCATATATTTGCACCCCCTCACAAGGATAAACCATTAGGAAGTCCTTTGTAGCCAGTTAATTATGATCCACAATAGGGGTTGGTCTGGTAACTGGATAAATATCTGGGCGCAGAAAAAGAGAGTGTATCCCAACCCTTTATTAGACCAAAGCGTGTCCATGGGATTTTTTTTTTTTTTTTTTTTTTTTACGGCCTGCTACAGCAGAGAAAAGTATTGATATATTAAACTTGTACCTCTTACCGTTATTTTAGAAACATTTTAAGGAAAGTAGCCGTAAGCACACTAACATTAATTAATTAACAAACGTGTGTGTGTGTCTTTGTGTGGGTGTGTATTACACACGAATCATAGTTAATGATAGTCTAGAAACATAGTTAAAAATTTTTAAAAGGAATTTTCCAAGCATTTCAAAACAATATCTCTCTTAATAATATTTGATATATATATATACAAACAAACCACAGTTGGTGTGGGCGAAGGTAGATGTGGATGTATAAAATTATCTTCTTATCCAATTAAGTCATTGTTTGTTATTCATATTCCTTGGTTGTATGAGAAGTTTGTAGCAAATCACTTACTTGATTTGATGCTTTGGAGTTGTAAAAAAAAAAAAAAAAAAAAAAAATGGAATGATAAATTGGAGGAAAGGAATATGGGAAATAGGGAGGGAAGCAGATATGGTAAAAATCTTGTGAAAGGGATGATGATGAGGGTTGATGTAGTGGGGGGAGAGGGATGCAAAGGAAATAAGGGCGGTAGAGGTGAAATGGGGCAGTTAACATAAAAGAGGTTGCTGCAAGTGGAGCTGCCAAAGCTTATGGAATTTACAACCTACCTGTTAAGAATATTTACTCCTTATTCCAGTTTACACATGAAAAAAAATTTTATAACACAAACAAAAATATTTATAACTTTATAAATTTTTTTATTATTGTGTATTTTATCCCTCGTAAACTTTAAACGAATAAATGCAAGGGAATAGAATAAAAAATCCAATTGTCCCAGCCGAGCGTAAGTGGATAACGTGCTTGCCCAAATAGCAGGAGTTCCAGGTTCGTGCCCAGGCTTGGGGGACAGTTAGATTTTTAATTCTATTCCCATGCATATAATCGTTTAAAAATATTTACATGTTAGTTCTACATTATTTAATATATATACAATTAAAATTATTTAAAATGAGATCATCAAAATTTAAAAAAATTGTTTAATATTAAAAATAGTTCACTAAACTAATAAAATTTAAGATGTTCACGTAGGCTTCCACGGTCCTCAGACATATTTACCAATACGTCTTCCGGGTTCAACCGTGTCTTAGAGTTTTAGGTGCCAAGCTTTCGCACATCGAGTGTTGGATTCTTCAGGGCGGAATGGAGAATGTGACCGTCACTGGGTGCAGGGGCCTTAAATTTCCCTCTTCGTTTGGACCTCTATCTCAGCCTGCCTTCCCATTGGCTGTTCAATTTTCCAAGAGAGTCTCCTGCTTTCCTATTGGCTGCTGCTTCCCAATGGGCGTGGCCTTCTGACATCAACTCTCTGGAACAGCTAGTCTTGTTTCTGGTGCCAATAAGAGCTCCCCTAACTGGTGCAATGGCATAGTTAAAACCTTTCTGTAAGAGAATGGTTTTAACTATAAGGCTAGCTATAAGGTTTTAACTATATTTTAACTCTTGAGAGTCTCCTCAAGAAACTCTTCATCGGTAAGGTTGATGACAGCCTTCCTTAGTGAGCCTTAGTAAACGTTCTCGGTTCTCTTTCACGCAGACAATTTCCCAAACTTTCAGTATGATTAACAAAGTCACCATCTGCCTCCTGCCAAGTTATGCTGTCGATGTTGTCCCAGCCCTCTTTGGTTACGGAATTGTGGTTTCCAAGTAACTTCTTCTCAATTGTAGCCAATTCGTAACGTGAGTTATTTATTTGGGCCTTTAGAGCCATCCTTGATGATCGTGCCAACACGCTTACTAACTGATGGGTGCTTCCCTTCCTCTTCAACTCCGAACACTTTGGTAAGGTATCGTGATCCCTACATCTCTTAAGAAGCGCAAGTTGCACCAAAAGTCTCATCTTCTTCGATCTTAATTTGGCGACCCTCTTCATTCTCTGTAAAACATCCTCCCGTAAAGGTTAGCAAGATGTTCAAGTAGGCTTGGAATAGTTGGAAAAATGCGTAATTTTGGCACCTAAAAACTCCAAAACCCTAAAAAAATATTGGTAAATAAAAATAATTTATACCAAAAACATCAGGGTGTCTTTATTTCGAGTTTCGAAACAAACATTGTTCTCTTAATTGAATATATTTTGAGTGTATTTGTTTATTTTAGACTTTGAAATTTTGGGAGTATTTGTTTTTGTCAGGCTTTTAGAAGAGGAAGCCTAGTTTTGCTACAATTTGAAATCAAACCCTCAAACATAACCTCAACCGATGTCTGATTTTTAATTAAGGTAGACATAAGTTTGAATAAATGAGAACAGCTGGGGAGGAAAATAATTGTAGAAAATTCTTTTGCATGAAGGGTGGGTCTTAAAAATTTTATTTTATAGTTTTTATTTT